>VXBA01004830.1:60263-129028 GCA_013399895.1 Serilophus lunatus | reverse complement strand
TTTTTTTTTTTTTAAGAAAAACTATTTTATGGAATTTATCATGCCAGTATTTCAACTAAAATAACAGATTTTAAAATAATAGTATTGAGGTGCAAAATCCAGCACTCTAAAGGAAATTGTATAACCTAACTTAATTTTACAGCCCTTTATATAGGTCTATGATGATGTTACATAATTGCACACAATTTACCAGAGATTGTACCTGTACATTCCTTTTTTCCTGCTATTTGAATTCTGTGCAATCCTTCAAAAAAAAAAAAAACCACAGAAAACAAACACCACAACATACCCCACCCCCAAATAAGGACTGAGGCAAACTAGTTTTAAACTCTTTGTATCAAAAATTTGCTTATTTTCACAAGCCCCACCAAATACAGAGGAAGTAAACATTTCTTATTCCTATTCTTATTCATGCCTAGACTAAGGCAGTTATCTAGATTTTGAACCAAAAACCATACATCTACCTTGGTCAACTGAGGACCATAATGCACTAATGTTTCTCTTCACTCCTCACTCCTCAGTTCTGATAAATACCAGCGAACAAAGACTTAGAAATTTTATTTTCTCCTTTATGTTTCAGCTGTTTTTATTTGCAATAAGTTTTGTCATCTTCTAGCTAAGAGTTCTTTTGATGCTGCCAAGCTACACTGGTGCTGAATAAACAGCAGTTCATCATGAAAACAACACACTGTATGTGCAGATTGGCATGTTATTCCCCTGCATATGTCTTCTACCTAATAAATTACTGTTTTCGTTACAAATGTACAAATACTATTTATTAATCTACTCAAATGTGTCCACAAAATGCATCTCCTTCCCTGTAAATTGAACTTAATAAACAAAACAAAAAAATCTGTTTGCCAAGTGCTCTGGAAGTAGATTCCTTTCCGAGACTAGAGATGAAGTTCCACTTTGATGCTTGCATAGCATTTAAAAATGATGTTTATGTGAAATTCACATAGATTAATGCACAAACAGTCAGTGACCAATCTACCAGTGGATACTCAGATGTGAAATCTGAATAGGGGGTTATGATGAGGAGTTATTGTGAGTAAGGTTTGAATGTCCAAACCAGTAACACTTTTTTCTAAAGATGTAAGTATTGGGTAGATTAAAAAAAATAGCAAAATGTCCCTTAGCATGGAAAAGTTCCTTCAGTTATCCCACTCTCAACTGCAATTAAAGCAATTAAAATCTATTCAAATAAAAAAATATGAACTAGAGCAGCTTCAAAACCATCTGAAAATCCCAGGTAACTTCTTACCTTAGTTACCCACTCACAGTCAAGAATATTGGGAGGTCACAAAGAGAAACATGGAGAAAAAATGTAATCTGCAAGGTGTTTTATGGCTGTATATAAGGTAAATAGAGGATCATTCTAAACAATGTCCAGCCTTCAAGCTTCAAGATGCTCTACTGTCTTGTATCCATGAAAAATGGAAGGAATTAGAAATTTTCTGTTAAAATCGTGCCTGAAATTGAAACCTCATGAAAGTGATATTGACTGTGATAATGTCTGCCATCATTTCAGCCTGCATGTGGTACTGACAAAATGGTAAGTTGGAGAGTGCCAAAAATCCTGCTTTCTGCAGTATTTTGAGCAAGGAACTTCTTAACCTGTCAACATGGCAAAGGAAAACTTCTCTGTCTCAACCATGACCACAAGAAGGGCCAATACTTGCATGTAGGGCAATCAGAGGTGTATAAATAGAGTCCAAGGCCAAGAACCACTAGGCCATCATAGAGCAAGTCTATGAATAGAATGGAACAAGACACAGCTAGCAGTGGGAATGGTTATGACAATAAGGCTGTGGCATCAAGTGCCATGCCACAAAAGGTCAGTTCTACCAGCCAGAGAAGGAACCAAGGACGTAAATGGACATGGTAAAGCCTCTGAAAGTGCTCAAATCTGAATTTGCCTTGTGCCCTTTGTTTTTTTGCTAATATGCCATATAATCAAAAGCAACACTGAGGAGTTGATGTAGCTGCAGATGACTCAGTAGCATGCTGCTTTAAGTAGGGAAGTTGTCAAGTATGGCAACTTCCTGGTGGACCAATCGGACTGGAAACCTTCACATTGACCCACATTAATATTAACAATAATGGGCCTACACTGCCTACATGATTACCTGATCCAGCTACTTACGGTTCTCACCACTTCTTCCATGCTCTCAAACTTACTATTATTCAGAGTGTGAATGTTTTTCTTCCTGAGGATCTCAGCATGTTGATGACTGAGGGACTTGGGCATGTTCCTGTGTAATCTGCTACCTGTCCCTCTCCATTGGGTACAAGCTGAGGAGGAGATCAGTTATGCACGACATGGTTTTTGTCTCTGTGCTTCACATCCAATTTGTTTTTTTGGATTATGTTATTCTACAAATATTCCTTTGGTGCAAAATAGATGTGGCCAGGTAGCTGTACTAGAGAAGCCCACAGAGGGTATCCACCTACTAATAGCAATTACTTCACCTGTGAGTCCTTGCCTTTATCTAAAAGTTTGTAGTAACATTCTTTCTATTTGACAGTAGAAAGTAGGAATGGAGTTGTTTCCTTATAAGAAAATCCTATTAGAGCTAAAGGAATAAAAGGATGGAAATGTCTTCTATGACCAGGGTGCCTTCAGCATGCTGCTGCATGGATTGGAGGCTTATTCAATGCTACAACTCTCAGGGTTCTCACAACTTAAAGAAATGCAAAAACCAGAATGCTGCATGCATTATAAATGCTTACAGAACATAAAACATTTTCTTCAGAAGTCAAAAAAATGCAAATAATTTCAACTGCTAAGCTTCTACATGCCAAATATATCTGTACGAGACTTTCCAGAAGATCTGTTATGAGGAGATGAGAGCTTATTTTGCTCAGGACAACTTTCCTGCCTGGAAAGAGGCATCTTTTCTAAAGATAGTTTTAGATGTTTTCTTCTCCTGCATTCCAGAGAAGCAGACTGACACAGCCAAATGCTGACAAAGGTCAGTTGACTTAGGTCATTCTTAGGCGATTTTTCTTTGCTTTATTAGCATGTGCTGGCTTAAGCATAAACTAGTATTTGCACAGTATAAAGCAAATAAACAGCATATGTAAGCATTATTGGTTGTCAAAATGCCTTCTAAGTAACCTATAACAAAAAAACAGATTGTAAGTATACTTGAAATGTAGGTGCTTGAAATAAATAGAATCTAGGAGTAAATATGGTTTGCATAGTTATCAGTAATATGATTACTGGAAAAAATTAGTGTCATAACATAGGTAATAAAATTATTCTTTTGTTTAATGCATATAAATAGCTTGTGCTGTAACATAATAACATGATGAATGTTCTGAAATTTACAAATATTTTTCTTATCGTTTAGGGAAACAGAATAAGAAAGTTTGAGAAATCCACAGGCTTTTGAAGGATTTTTGAATGTGATGTGTTCAGTTATTATGTATTTTTGTTAATGTAGGCTGTATATTGTTGTGAAGCTCTGAAACTTGATTTTCTTATAGGAATCTCTTTTTTAAATGTAATAGTTAACATAATTATAAACTTGGATGATCCTTTAAAAGAAGCAAAATCTCCAAGGAATAGCCAAAGAAAACTGTATATTCCTTTTCTCTTGCAATACTTTCTGATTCGTGAAGCCAACAGCCAATTACCCAAGTGATCACTGCAAATGTACATTACACACAGTCCTGACTCTTCTAAGATAACTGTGTCAATATTAACCTGACCAAATTAAGAACAAACTGTCTCTTTTGTTCTTCACACTCCTCACATGGAGAGCACAATATGGCTTTTGTCAGAGGTGCTCCATCATTTTGGCTCAAGGAAACTGTCAGTACAGTTTGGGATTCGTTATTCATGGGCAGATACCCTGATGGGTCTAATGAAGCCTTTCTGCTGACAACTCATTTGCTAAAAATACCAAACTGTCACAAAATATAAATGAGGAATATCATATCCCATTACAATTTTCACAACTGATCCAATTATCACAATACAGAAGTCAATACATATTGCTTCACACTTGATTCTCTTAACATTTCATGGTCGATACTTCTGCATTCCAGTTTATTTCTATATGATCACTGATAAAACTTTATGACATACTTAAATTGCAATATAATAGGGTAAACACCAATGTTATAGCACACATGCAGAGCTAACAGTCTGTGTGCCATTTGTTGTAAATCCAGCTAATTACTAGAGGCCCCTTCCTTAAAAAAAAAGGAAAAGCAAAAAAAAAGCAGATAAATACTTAAGTTTTTATAAAATATTTTCAGGTAAGGTCACTAAAAATTATAAGAATGGTATAAACAGTATGATGTTTGTAACAGTCCAGAAGCATGAAACAAGTATATTTGTTGTTTACCTCTTTTTTTCTATCAACACCACTGGTGAAAATTCTCTAAAAAAATCACCGTCTTTTCTGCAAGGAAAGACTGCATTTTTATGTTGTGCATGTTGATATACAAAATAGCAGCTCTTCTACCCTGACATATATCAGTCTTCTGAAAAGAACAAAGATAGCAGTTAATTCTGATTTCTTTATGATTAATGTTTCCAAAGGAAATATGTATTAGGTCTTAAACAAAAGAGCAGGAGAATGGGCATCTGTGAGCTTTGTCATCTTGCTCTATAACAACCCCAGTAACACCTTATGTTTAAATTTAGGCATCCCAAACTTGGAAAAAATTTTGAACAGGAAATACTAGAGCATTGTGATACACTGCATAAATATAGAATAATGCAATGAATGCCTGTTTAGCACTGATCTTACACCCCTTACTACTGGTGATGACTGTGTTTTTAGTGCTTTGTTTTCACTAAATTCAGAATACCTAAAAAAATCCCAAACAAACAAAAAAACCCCAAAGAAACCAACCAATCAAGCAAACAAAAAAAAAAAAAAAAGAGAAAGAAAAAACCATTCCTCTATAATAAAAAAAATTATCATTCATTGTTCAATGAAGGCATGTTTAGTCAGGCTCACTCTGGAAACAGTGCCTTTTCTACACCCTTGGTACATTTTATCCTAGTAATGTCCTAAAAATGATCCATTCTTTATGAATTCACATTGCAGCTAAATAGGTTTTACTTCCATTTGATACAAGTACAAATTCTTCGTATTCAAATTTAGGCTTGTCCAATTTAACCTGTGTTTAACTAGAATTTATAAATATGTCCATGTTTTGTTTGTATCCAACACAGCACATGATTTCTGGGATCAACTGGAAAGTCTCAATTTATTCTTAAAACTTTAGATATTAAAATAAGGCTCAGCTAAACTGCCAAACTGCAGGTCCATTATTCTCCATTCACAGATTTAACTGAGATAACTTTGAATTTAGCAGCTGGGGTACAACATCTTCATGCATCTTAAAGGACATTATGATGTCCATGTAACTTAATAATATACAATGGTCCATTTGGCTTAAAATATTCTTCCTTTAGTTGGAATACCTGCCCTCAGCATCCATCACGGATACCCACCTGATGGAAATTCTTATCCATAAGCAAGGCAGCCACCCCAGAGTGCTGAGGTGTATAACTAACTGTCACAAATGAAGCAGTTAAAAATGCTCCCTGGTGGTGTCTGTGAATGAGTACTAAAAGAACGTAACAGATCAGAAGGGCTGGAGATCAAGTCCTAACTGCACAGAATAAACAGTCTAAACAGCCTAGTCTAAAGAGATTAACATAGGCAATGGTCTGCACACTGTTAGGTGTACACTGAAGTGACATAATAATATTAGATTGCTTCGACCTCAAAATCTAGAATAAAAAAAGCTTTGCAGCAGCACAGAATTGGTGTCAGTGCAAAGAATGGATGTACATCACCTAGTCTAATGATACAAACATGACAGTGTTTATTTCAATCTTTCAAGGAAGAAAATCAAAGTGTTTGCAATTTGTCTCATTGTTATTGTATGTTTTCTGTAATAAAAAGCCCCATGACTGATAAAGACAAAGCTGCCTTTTTGAGCATTTTTGGCAGTTGAACAGTAAGTAGTTTCGAGTTGGTAAAAATGCAAAATACAGCAAAACATATGGATGTGATCATCAAGTTTAAAGGTTTAAATGCCACCTCCTTTTTCAAATGTGTCTTTTGTACTCTGCTCCTGTGAAACAAGTAAAGGGGCAATCTAGAAAACTTGCAATCATAACAGTATGACTTTTGCCCCCAGTAGGGAAACAGAGGGAAATGTACTTGCACTATGTTGAAATGTATTCCCTCCATTTTCAAGATTGAAATAAGCATATATATATATTTTTCTGGAGAAAACTGCATGGAGAGAAAAGTGTCTTACTTTGAAACCATGGCATCCAATGCCTAAAAGAAAAGGACTTGCGCAGTGTTTATAAATAAGTATCACCTATAGAAAATGTGCACAAAATTTGTACAAAATTAAAATAAAGTATCTCCATGCCAAAGTACTGCGTAGCATGTGCAGTCTAATACATTATTTACTTCAGAAATTTCTAAGAGAAAAAAAAGCGCTATTTCTTTTTAGTCAATAGGCCATGTGGACATAGCCTATGATACACTTTTTATTCTCCTTTATATTATTCTGCTTTCTTATTCTAGGTTAAGAACTTCTGCCTGATTTTTCAATAGCCTGTAAATCAATTAAAAATACTGAAGAAGACACAACCTATCACTTCAGTTACAAGGTTCATTTAGTCACATACAATATTTGATTTCACAGTTGACTGATTAGCAAGTGGTAACAAGCAAAAGGCTGACTTGCTGGACTGATGAATTAAAACTTAGGAAACATCACAATCATATATATATATATTGACCAGGAACTGTCTCTTTTAGCCAGCTAAGTCTCAGGTGTAAGGTTATATGTAATAATTCATATCTTACAAAATAATCCCCATGCAAACATGATAATGCAAAAACACATTTCTGGCTGTCAAGAAAATTTCTGGTAAAATTAATCAACCATTCATCCATTCAGCTCTTTGCATATCCTTTTGTCAAAGGGAATACTAAGAGATTTCTTTCCTCTTCCACGCGCTCATTGCAATGGTTTGTAAAATCCATCAAGCCTGAGTTGATTTATTGAACTGTCTCTTAGCTCAGCAGTATAACTATAGCAAATGAACTGGTAACTTCTTAAAAAACAGCAGTGATTCAACAATATCTGGTTTATTTGATTCCTCCTAACTTCAGATTAGCAATTTCTTAAAGGCACTGACTTGCATTCTTTAAAAGTTCTGCCTACACCGGCATATTTTGTTTCAATTCTCCTCCGTTTTCTAATACACATTTTGACATTTGCCAAAGGCATTTTTGATTTACAACTGATGCTAGAATCCACCTAAATCCTCACATTTTCATGCTAGCTAACATGGTTCTATTGTTAGTCAATAGAGCTTTCAAATTTAAATATAAAACTGCTGTGTACTATTATGTGAGCCATCTTACTCATTATCCTATGAATACGAAAACTAATTACCCACTCAGATCCCCACCTATTTCTTTAATTACATAGGCAACTTTGCATGCATATTTTACTATTTTTGTATTTATCTATTCCCATCACTAGTAATGAGAATTGCTATAAAAATAGTTAAGACACAAAAAATAGAGGTGTACCAAGCCACTTGAAACACTGTTTAAATATGGATTTTACTGCTAAGCATCGTCCACTGAACCCCATGAAGCACATTTATCACTCACCAGCTTTGCATTTTTCTTCATAAAGATATATGACCTTTGCCTATTAGATTTCATTAGCAGGGCACCATACAAGGCTCCTCTGCAGATGACAGGATAGAAAGCTAAACAACCTCGCCTGAAGGATTTGTGAGAACAAGCCCATCTTCAATCTTTGTCCCTGGGAGGCACTTCTAACACCTGCCAACCACAGCACCATCATCAGAAAAACATTTAGAGATTTATCTTCAGGCTGGTGATTATAAGAGATAATTTGTTTGGGGTATGGATAAAGTTGGTCTAGCATAAACAAACTACAAGCTTAAATTATACAACGAACCTCATTAACTATTGATTTAACCACTGCAAATCCATGAACACATGTTGTATCAAAATGTTAATTCTTCATAAAGATACAATCAAAGTAAAAACAAAATGGCAAGGCAGGATGGCAGACTATTCTTATGTGTAATTTTAATGCTTGCAGTTTAAATTGGAAATGAAGACTTGCTTTTTCACAACAATGACATTATGCTAATGCCAGTTTCCCATAAACAGGAAATGCTTTGCTGTTTTTGAGACAGCAAGACTAGATGTACCATTTAAAATACTTTCAATAGCAAGAAGCTAGCAGTACTGTAAATAGAATCCATCACAGGCAGAGTCTGAAAAATTATATATACATTAGTACCTTCTATATTATACATATCACACATATCTTCTGTGTCTGTAACAGAAAATAACTTTCTCCTAATTTTTGAAAATTACTTTCACTCAAGCTAATAATACTCCATCAGTCCTCAGCCAAAAGCATATTTAGAAATAATATAGCTGCATTAGTTCTGAGGTCTTTTTTTTGGGTGGAGGGAGTAGGTCGGGAGGGGTGTGATGGTGGTTGGCGTATTTTCCATCTCTTCTGATATAATGGATGCCAGCCCTGTCCCCTTTTTGGTAAAGGAGAGAAAAAAATGCTGCCACACTTCCTACTGCAACCCAAAGAGAGGCAAATGCTTCTGCCTTATGTTGTTGGGATATGGCCTAGCAGAGTTCTATTGCACCATTGTTTTTGACAGCAAACCTGTTCCTTAACAATACTCCTGAAAAGGGAATGCTTTTTTCTGTGTAAAAAGTAGGAGGAAACCCACAATTCCTCCTCCAGTGTGGCAGTCCAAACAAATCAGTGCAACTTGTACTTAGTAACAAAATACCAACATTGTTAACCAACTAGTATGACTGCAGAAACAGCAAAAATCTTTTGGATGGAGCTCAAAAACTTGCAGGTAAAACAGTCAAAAGAAGGAGAAGAAATTCTCAAAATATTTTGTGGGATATCTCTCAGTATTAATTGCTTCTGAATGGGAATTTAATGTGAAATTATTAGTTCATCAATAAAAAAAGACAAACCAACAAAATCTGCTGGAGAATACAGTCTTTCAGTCTGAGCATTCCTCACACAGCAATGTATCCAAGCAAATACACTCACACGTTTCTATTTACTGGTTCAGTTACCAAAATTTGTAATTATTTATATTCTCTGAAAATATTTAAGCTTTTTAAAAGTTAAATGGCAATTTTGATGATTTTTTTTTTTTTACCTTTTCCCCCCCTGTCACATTTACTTTGCTAATTTTTGCAAGCAACTCACAATCTTGCTTCAGACATAAACCACAGTTACTTAATTGTTAAAACTTTTCAGTCATATACATATGGGCAAATGATGTTGCAATATAATTGATGGAAAATAAAAAATCCTGCTTTGAAAATTATCAACTGATACTAAATCAAAAGAACCATTTGTGCAGGATTCAGATCTACCATTTTTAATATGTTCTAAGTTGTTAACATGTTAGTTTTGTATTGTTTTATCAAATTCTAGTAACTGATAAAACCTTGTGTTTCATCTAGCTACATCTTCTGCCTTTCTAAACCAAGTCACTCTCAGTCTTTTGATTGCAAACCTTTCTCCTGAAAAACTTCTTCCATTCATCTTCTTGACTCCAAAATGCTATTTTCTCCTCCAGGTTTTCTTTCTTCAGTGCTGCAAATTCTTCACTTAAATTATTTTTCCCTTTCCCTATCACCTGTCATGAACTCTGTTACCATTTCCAATTTCTCATTCTCCTTCCTATGAAAATCAAATTCTCAGCAAGAACCACTGATGCCACTCTAAGTTAGCTTTTTCCTATTCCCCCAAATCTCTCTAATTGCAAATGCAGTTTCCCATTGAGGCAAATGCTCTTCAGTTGTACTTCAGTCTTCCTTATACTTTCGTTCTTTGGTTCACAATACGCATTCCCTTTCAGCACCACATATCCATGGGTTTGAAATACCCCATTCTAAATGGGTTCTCTGCATATTAAAAAATATAAATAGTAATTATTACCTTTCGGTGTTCATTCTGCAAGCCTGAATGAATAGGCCAATTCAGAATCACACAAACTAGCAGTTAATGGGAATCCTTTCACTGACTTCAGAAGATTTGGCACATGCCACTAATGTACATGTAACTATTCTCCTAATCAGTTCCAGTACACAGACAATATTCATGTTATTTCTTAGGCACTCAAGTTTAGCAAAAGGTCCTTCTAGGAAATAAAAGTTCCCTGCTCAGTATGTAAATATTTTAGAAATGCATTTTGACTTATTTTGAATAAGTCAATATTGTACTGAATGCTAAATCACTGGCACTTTGCCTCACCACTCATAAGGACTTGTAACTGTTATCTGGAGTAACTGTCATCTGTAATACAACTGGAGACAAAAGAGAATTAATTTCAATTCAATCAGTTTACCTCCCTGATGGGGAAGATGAACATTGTCGGCCAAGACACAAGGACAAACAAGAATCAATGTATTACCAATGGAACTGACTTTGGTCTCATCTGCACTGGCTGTTTCTGAGCTAGAAACTAGGAATTGGACAGAGACAGTAAACTGCTGTACACTGAACTTTGTCATCAAAAAAAATCCCTGTATTCTTAAGAATAAGAGTAGCAATTCAGTTTCTTATAATTCATTCAAGTTTTCATATGGATTCTTCTATTAAGCACTTAGAGATAGGCAGCAAAATGCCTTTAGCAACTCGTTTGTTAAACAAGAAGTTTCTTCAAAGACAGAATAGAAGTCATTACCAATAGAAGCAAAAACAACATAAACCAAAGTTCTTTGCAGATGCCTGTCAGGGGACATGCACTTGGTTACACCGGGCCAAAGAAATTCTTCACACAAAGGGGGTGATTTGCCATTGGAATGGGCTGCCTGGGGAGGTGGTGGCATCACCGACCCTGGATGTGTTCAGAAGTAGGCTGGATGAGACACTTGGTGCCATAATTTAGATGATGGGCTGTTAGATTATGGTTTGGACTTGATGATCTCTAAGGTCTCTTAAAACCTCAGTGATACTGTATAAAAAAAAAGTTAGCTGTCATGCCCTTGTCTCTGTTTGACATGTACAGTCTATAGGACAAAATTCTCCAAAACCCAGTCTTTCTTCAGGTTATATGCTCCAGAAAGTTGTACTTGGCTCTCTCACTAGACAAATAAAAGTGGCAAATGAGATACAAAGCAAGACAGTACCCTAAAACCATCTCAGAGTTAATCATTCTGATGCACAGGACCACTGCTCTGATGATACTTGCATGTAAAGGCACTTAAACAATGACAACCCAAAATAACAGGAATATTTTTCATATTATTCTAGTTTTATTTGACACTTACATGAAAGCTTCAATGTTTAAAAGAAATTAAGGTGATGTGAAGAAAAAAAGTTTTTTCTTTACCAAAGAAAAACAATACAATAATACAGGGATTTTGTTGGTGTCAGCAAACAAAATTGTGCTCTAAGATTTAACACTACAGGAAGAATGGCAAGCAAAATCTTTGTTTTCCAGCACATTCAACAGACAGGCCAATTAGTTTTCAAAAACTTCTGTTGGTGCTGAGTATGTTAGGTTAGTACTGCCTGTTAGGCTAGTTAGCATAACACAGGTTTAAAATGGGCTGTATCAACTGCTGGCACTTCCAACATGTGCAAGTGACTCCAACTAGCAAAAATAACTCTCCTCACACCATTAGAGCTTTCTTCCAGACATTTAAATCTTGAATCAAGCCTAAACATTTGTTTACTCTCTGTTTCATGAATGCATTCTTTCATTGTAACTGAAGCATTTTTCTAACACACTCGGGAAAGACACAAGTACTTCTCAGTATCACAGTATTAAGGTTGGAAGAGACTTTTGAGATCATCAAGTCCAACCTATAAACCAACATCAACCCATCATCTAAACCATGACACTAAGTGCCTCATCCAGTCTTCTCTTAAAAACCTCCAGGGACAGTGACTCTACCACCTCCCCAGGCAACCCATTCCAATGGGAAATCATCCTTTCAGGGAAAAATCTTTTTCTAATACCAAGCCTAAACCTCCCCTGATGGAGCTTGAGAATGTGTTCTCTCCTCCTGTCACCAGCTGCTTGAGAGAAGAGACCAATCCCTGCCTGACTACAACCTTCTTTCAGGTAGTTGTAGAGAGTGATAGGGTCTCCCCTGAGCCTCCTCTTCTCCAGGCTGAACAACTCCAGCTCCCTCAGTTGCTCCTCACAGGGCTTGTGCTCCAGCCCCTTCACCATCCTCGTTGCCCTTCTCTGGACATGTTCAAACATCTCAACAACTTTCTTAAACAGAGGGGCCCAGAACTGGACACAGGACTCGAGCTGTGGCCTGACCAGTGCCGAGTACAGGGGAAGGATAACTTCCCTAGTCCTGCTGGCCACACCATTCCTGATACAGGCCAGGATGCCATTGGCCTTCTTGGCCACGTGGGCACACTGCTGACTCATGTTAATTTTCCTATCTACCAGCACTCCCAAGTCCCTCTCTGCCTGACCACTCTCCAGCCACTCAGTCCCCAGCCTATGGCTCTGCATGGGGTTATTGTGAATCAAGTGTAGAATCCAGCACTTGAACTTGCTAAACCTCATCCTATCAGAATCTGCCCATCTCTCCAGTCTGTCAAGGTCCCTCTGAAGGGCCCTCCTACCCTCTAACAGATCGACACTTGCTCCCAACTTGGTATCATCTGCAAACTTGCTAATGGTGGACTCAATTCCCTCATCCAGATCACCAATAAAGAAACTAAACAGGACTGAGCCCAACACTGAACCCTGGGGGACACCACTAATTACCAGCCACCAACTGGATGGGGTTTTTTACCTGGAACCAAGGTCAGGCTAACCTGACCTGTAATTTTCCAGATTTTCCTTCTGGCCCTTCATGTGGATGGGTGTCACATTGGCCAATTTCCAGTCATCCAGGACCTCACCAGTGAGCAGTCAGCAATGTCAAAGCAAAATTTCATCCAATAAAGAAAGTAGTTTATTTACTAAATCCTGTACTGCTACAAAGTAACTTCAGTGATGCCTGTTGATAACTTGAGGTTTCAAAACTAAGGTTTTGAATACAATTTTTCATTATGTTGAATTTGTGTTATCTCAAAGTTGAAGGAAATGAAATAAAGATAGGGTGGTAAACTGCTAATATACTTCAGATAAAATGTACTTAAAATGCATTCAGATCTTACTGAACTCACAGAACTGAAGTAATTCATGGAAGTAAAAAAAATATCCTTATTAATTAGACCTGTAGTTAAGGCTTTCTAGCCTGGTGGCTCATTTTCTCTCCCTTCAGATTCTGTGAAATTGATGTCTTTTAATTCAGGGCCTCATTTTTTTTTCTGAAAATATCACTAAAAATATTAACACTTAAATGAGAAAGCCAGGCTTCAAATAATATCCAGTCTTCTTTCAAAACACTTAAAAAATCCATATGGAATGACACAAGGGCTTTACCTCTACTACACTGTACATTGCAAGTCCACCTATGGCTGAGTGCTTGAGAGATGCATATAGTGGAATGCATAATATTATCCAAATCACATAGTAGCTGCCAAGTAGTAAAGTAAAGGCTCTTTTAACAACACTCATGTTAAACAGTGCATCTACTCTATTAATCTAGTTTTAGATTGTTGCAACTCTGTTAAGACATCAGAATAATCAGGAGTGTCAAAGATCTACAGCTTCTTGATGGAGGCATTTGTATCATAGTCCTTAACAAAGAGAAAAAACTTAAACAACCCAAAATACAAAAGATAACGAGACACAGTGGTTCAGAGCCAGAAGAAAATAACGGCACTGATTTACTTCTCTTTTCACTAAACCACAAACCCTTCTGTTCCTCTCTCTTATAAAGGGAGCTGAACCATAGCTCTGCTGTGCATTTCATCTGAACAACATTTTTACATGCAAGGTGTAGTGTACCTTCACCGTTGTACCTCCACTAGGAAGGAGAGGAGGAGTGATGAGAGGAAATAGTAGAAGACACAGTATCCTTTGCCAGACCTATTAGCAAACAGCTGTTTACAGCTATCATTGAGGAGAAAGACGATATGGCGAAAAATTTGAGAACAGATATGAGGAGAGAAAAGAGGGTATCCATAAAATGGGCATATGAGCTTATACCAAGATAATACTTATAAAGAATTCTCTGTTATGTAGAGTTCATTGAATAAAATATTGAAAAACACAAGGTACAGGAAGAAATAGGAAACTAAATATGTACAATAACAAGCATTATGTCATCTGCGCACGAGCAGTACAAAAAGGGAGGAGACAAGAAGTTTCGATTAAAAGACATTTAAATCTGATTGTTCTACCATGCTTTATTGTTCTCCCGCCAGATGGTGCCCTTGCAGCATCCACGAACAAGCTAGCTGCATCCCTGCCTCTGTCTACAGACACAGACACGTCACTCTGTGTGTTCTCATACCTACTTCTGGAGGGACAGTTTAGCTGTATCACTGACACTTGAACTGTTCTTAAAAGGAGAGTTTTCAGATAGTTCTTGGCACACAGATTTTTCAAAATCTCATTAGAAGTCTGACTAATTTTAGTAGCAGCATGATCTACAGGCTATACCTACCCCTATGGCAGCTGGTATCCACTGCGGTATATGGATCTGTGAGCAGGAGAATGACAGCTTGGCATCAATTAGAACAGCACACAAACTCTAAGAAAACACTGGAGATTTATTTTGTTGCCTGAAACATGGTTTTTAACCTGGGAGTACGTCAACTTTGCAGAGCTGTGTAGTTCTCCCACAGTGATGGAGAAAGCTTTGCAGCTGTTCAGGTTAATGTGTTCCTGTTTGTCTGCTGGCATTTAAATTGGAGGATACACAGCATTCTTCAAAGCTTGATTGGTACATGGAAGTAAAATGTGTATTCAGTGTTAATCTCCTAGCCTATTACGACTGTTTTTCATAATCTACATACATGTTACAAAATTCTTTAGAAAGAAGTGCTGTCAGAGGAAATGATGCATCAAATTCAAACAGGCCATCAAGATTGCTAATGGATTTTAATAGCAGCTATTACAGCATAATGGTATTTTCCCAACAGCTGTTTGTTTATAAAATTTTCAGTTTACAAGACCTTTATGTCCAATCCCAGGAGACATCTCTCAATTCATTTATAATCATTTAGTTCAACCTATGTGTAAATGCTTGCTGTCTTACTCGCATTTAGTGTCATTGTATAAGTGTATAAGGCATGAACAACTACCACAGCAATGGAAATAATGGGGAACTTTACAAGCTAAACTAATTAGTGTGTAGCTTGTGACTTTAGCAAAAATAAGTATTTTACATGTTTCTTCTCTTTTCTCACTCTCAAACAGCTCGTTGCAACGAAGAAACAGCTGACATGTGATTATTTGTTCATTTCCATGTAACTGGGCATAACTGGGGCATTTGGCCAGCCGACAATGGCACAATGTGGCCTGCAGAAGTGGTGAGCCACTAGAAAAAAATATCTTAACAGTCTTACAAAGTTTGATCTGATTTGGAAGACTTATCAGACACAAAACCAAATCACATTTTTCCAGGTTTGTGGTGGAGAGTTTTTTTGGTTTTGTGGAGGGGGGGTTGTTTTTATATGTTAAAGAAAGAAAAAACAAACGATTAAATATTTTTAAATATCTATCAGATACAAAATCAGGAAAAAATAGGACACTAGAACCCTGGCATGCTTTTTCCACTGAGTCATGTTCACAGTTGAACTTTATGAAATGAGACTGCTTTTTTTTTTTTTTTTTTTTAATTACTGAGAAGGTCACTAGTAATGGAAGCTAACTATCAGGTAAGTAGAGAAATTGTTAATTTTTTTGAATGAAATTTTTAAATGTTGCATACTTGCAGTCTACAGTTTATCCAGCTCCTTTCCTGATTCTCAAGCTGCCTATGTAATATAAATTCTTGAATAATAGTTAATGATGAAGTCTGGATGAATGCCTTTTAGTATACAGACTAATAGATTTTTTTTTTCCCAAAAATATCTAGACTTAAATAATTCTGCTTCTATGTTATTAGTAAATATGCTACGAACTGCAAACATCAGAGACTTTTTGATGATATAGGACACAACAGAAAAAAATCACACATTTCACCTTAAACAATGCCCTCTTTAGACAGCAGATGGCTCCAATTTTCCACTGAAGAAGGCTACCACTAAAATTCCCACCAACGGCTGTCACTTCCATCATACAGGAATAGGGGAGTTGTTATGCAGTAAGGAGGATATGGATAAACAAGCTGTACTGTGTGTGCTGTTTCTGAGCAGTGTTAGGTTGTCACCTTACAAACAGGCACCCTTCAGCAGTACTATAAACATTCTCCTGGCTAATGAGTTCATAGTAAATGTCAATTACAGACAGACTCTATAGATTCAGATTCTACCTCTGTACTTACTAATCTCTGTAGTCCAATAAGCACTTAGATGTCTCAAGTAATTAGGAAAATTGCTAAAACCCAATATTTTTTCTTGGAATGCCCTGACATTTATGGAGCTTTACATGGAGCTCTTCTCTTCCTAGTCCTTTCAATACAGTACTATGAGAAACTGCTCATATTTGAGCTTCAAGAGCTCACCCACACCTTACAGTGTTATTTAATTCTGTTGGATGCCACAAAGACAAACATTGCCTTAGCTTGTCTGAAAAGTGCACAGTATGTGCAGAGACCTTCATCCTACTATGCCAAAAGTTTCCCAATGCCTTAATCTCATCTATGATTTTCCTAGAAGGTTTATTCAAGTGTATTTGCAGTTAGTTAGACATATGATGAGACATCATCCTAAGTGATCTCTGCTTTAGAAAGCTAGTAAAGACTATAGAGTGTTCTAGCTTACTTGTCTTGGGTTGTCATTAAAAAAAAAAAATCTAAAATAAGGCTGTGATGGGAGATGAAAGAAGACCAGTCTTCTTCATGAAGCTTTCTTTTAAAATTCTAATAGCTTTTCAAAGTAAGCAACTGAAAGCACAATACTTAAAAGAAACCACCTAAAAGTTAGTAAAGGCAATACTCAGACTTGAGACTTGAGGTATCAACTTTTGTTTACTGATAGAGCTGCTTGTGGAAATAAAACTGTTTAAACAAATCTAATGCATATGTATTTTTTACTGTATATGTACCAAGTATTTTATATATACAATATATAACCTGTGTATATACTGAATATTTCATATTTTAATAGAGTCTGTATGCATATATATATATTTTCAAAATAAGATATTTGTACATAAACACACATATACACTGCGCCTTACGGATTTTAATTCAAGTTGATCCAGTACTGCCAAACAGCAAGTAGATAGAAAATTAAGACTTTACAAATACTATAATTCAGAACACAGTTTATTAAAAATAGTAGAAATGAGATGTTACAATTAAGTATTCTAAAAGAAAGATAAGCAACAGAACACTAACTCATTTGTGGTGATTTTTAACTTTAGAAGTCTGGGTAAAGGATGACATATTATATATTTTAGACTTTGATGCCTCAAACTTACCTAACTGATACCATTGTTATGGGAAAGCACAGCAATAGCCATAGAAGTTATGCAGACATGCAAAGAAATTCAAAGGTAGATAAATTAGAAAAATCTTTACATAAATACATCTTAGAAGTTATTAAATACTTTCCTTATAGTGTTTTCCTCACATAAATTAGTAGCTACATTCTCAGTTCTGGCATAGGTGTGCTTTCACTTAAATGATAAAACTAGAGAGATTCCAAGAAGAAATTGAAAATACCAGGTATTTTACAGATGACTACTCAAAAGCAATTTTCAGCACCTCAGTATGTATACCACATCAGCTCACTCTCTGAATAGTTTTCTTTAAAATAAATGAAGGGGAGAGAGGGGGGAGCCAATGCTACTTAGTTTTCCTTGCATGTTCCTTGTACTTTCACTGTAGAACAGAATTGTATGCAAATATGTCATCTTCTGTATAGAATACATATTATTCTTCTTCTGAGCAGTGGATTATACTTCCTTGTACTACTGAAAAAACACTGCATTTCTTGCTGACCTGATGAGTGAAATGAGAATTATCAGATACTTACAGACAAGAAGATTAAGAGAATATTATCTTTTTTTTTTTCAATTCATAAATCATTATGTGATCTGTCAAGATTCATAATGATCCATAAGAATAACATTTCAAAGAACTAGCATGAAAATTGCATATTATGTTATACTCCCCCAGAGTTTATCTGTCATTCATACAGATCTATTCAAACGTTTTTCCTCAATATTATGAAATCTGTCTATTCCACAGTAGGAAATATATGTAAAATAAAAATATAAAAATTTCTAACAATGCCAAATGGGTGCAAAGCTGGAGCAGAAAACATAGTGTATCACTTGGTATGGCCACAATAAACTAAAAGCCTTTAAAAAGCAACAAACACCTTCAACATTTTCTAACACAAACCAAATATATACCCTGTTTTCACCAATCATTAAATATAGAATTCTTCTTCTCACTGACAAGAAATCTAGTGCATATCTTGGTTTCTGATAAATTCTCCTCAGTTATTTTTACTGAAAAAAATTATGCATTATTTATTTTTAGAAACTCTTCCTAAGTGTTCACAGAACTGTCTAATGAATAGAATATAGTCTACCAGTGCTATCACCAAATTAATAAATTTAGCTGTTAATTTTAGTGTTCAAAAGCACTGGTTAACTGTAATAACACCTGATAACACTAAATCCTCATCTTCATGGAACTTACAAATACTGAATACGATGTTCTGTATTGTCTCTCAAACAAGTCTACATCCTGTGTCCTCACCAAAAAATACCCACTTTTATGTATAAATGGAATTTACAACATGGAATAATTGGGTGTCTACTTACTATGTCAGATTCTGATTTCAGTTATATCTCATGAGAAAAAATGGCTTAAAATGAGGTAATGTAAGTCATTGGAGACAATTTACATTGGAGTAATACCAATGCCAATGCACTGAAGAGATACCAATATATCTAATCAAACATCTTTTCAGATAGAATGAGTTTTTATGTCTTTCATGTGTCTCCCTTTTTTATCCTATATTATTTAGAGAGTTGTTAGTGTTGATTTACTTCACATAAATAAATGCAGAAAATGTTTCTAAAGAAAATGTTTTATAAGAACATGCAAAACAATATCTAGGATCCTAATAAATTCCGTTATGTCTGAAATGAGTTATCTCAGTAGTGACTTGGGCTCAGATTTATTGTACAGTTCATCAACTTCTCAGCATGCTGGATAATGAATGTTTCATTTACATTGCTAATTGCCAAGCCATGGTTCCTTCAACCTTTAACCCTTACACTTTATCACATTATCACCATATGTCAATAAAATTGCATTCAACATTGCAAACAACTAACTTTTTCACGAGGTCAGGAGGTCTTCTTTTTTAAAGCCTTACCAATGGGACATTTTTAAAGCTACTGAGAAAACCAGTAGTATACAGACAGTGGGAAACTAAGGAATTTTTTTCATCAGGGAAACAGCTCCTGACCAAAAGAAGCTCTTTTCTGTTAAAATCAGCATTTGCATCCTTCTGTGAAAAGGATCGACTTCATTGTTTACAATTATAAAACACTCTAAACTAAGACCTAATGTGAGATATCCTCTGTAGCTGCATGTGATTTTTGATCTATAGAATTATGCAGTTATTTCCATATCTTGATCTTCATTCTGCTTTGCCCCAAAAATGAAAATATTTTGCTGTAGGTACCATCCAAGATGCTGTCTTAGGTTATGTCTCTGTTAAAAAGGCATTGCTACTCATCTGCTTACAAGTATACTTTCCCTCAATGGAAACTGGACTGTACTTTACATCTAGAGTATGTTAACTCACTCTGCACCTGAAAATACCTTTTTTTTTTTCAGTTGAGCATCACCATGACTACTTCCCCCATCTCTGAAATCTGCATTGTCAATAGGAAAGTTTAAGCCAAACCATATACAGAATAGGCTATTCTGGAAAAGGATTTTACTACTTAATGTAACTGAGTCAGTTTTACTGCTTCTATACAGTCAAACTTAAGAGACTAATGTACTCCTGGTTGCTAACAGCATGTCACCAGAGACTCTGGCCTATATCCTTTTTTCTGTAACAAGAAACTTCAGCAAGATGCCTTCTCAGAACAATTATGAAGTTCGGGAAGATAGAAATTTAATTCTCAGGTTCTTAGGCAGAAATCTAGACGCACCCTCACACTCAGAATTAAGAACCAAATTTCATTAGAATAAAGAAGATGGATATGAAGATAAAACAGGGTGAGCCTGCTTAATTTTCCATGTAGCCAAACCATTACATGGCAGGTAGAGTGCTCATATGTCTCACATATATGTGTGCATATACACACATATACATGCAGATAAAAATGTACAGCACATGTTTATGTGGCATAAACTTTGCCTGGCTCCATACACAGAGCAAAAATAATAGCTGTGCTTCAAAATTTTAAAGAATAATTGAGTTGCAGGCATGAAATACCTGGCACATCTTATAAGGCTCATATACCACTTCCTTGCAAATTTAAACTGTAAGTTGTTTTAGTACATACTGCTGTTAGCATTACTATCTTCAACAATTCCTTTTCAAGTCACCCTCAGTATCCACCCAGTAAACTTCCATTAATTAGTGCTCAACCCACTCTCTTCCTAGATGTCACAAAAAAGGACTGTTTCTGCTCCCTGCTAACTCGGACAAGACATAACTTTCTGATTTACCTATACATAAAATAAGAGAAAAGGCTGGAATCAGAATCATAAAACCTCTTTGAATTAGATCAGGACCAGAAATGTATGCAGTTTTTTCTTCAAAGTGTTTCAACCCATTAAATATACAAAAAACATTTTAAAAAATCAAATTCCATGTTACCACTGAGAAATGAATATTCCTTTATGGGCACCAGCAGAGACACAAAATAAGTACTTCACTTAAAAGAATTCCTAAATATGAGAAACTTTTAGCAGTATATGCCAAACAGTACGTTCCTAGAAGATTTAAGCATATTGCGGCTCTTCGTTTCCACCTGCTTCTGCAGAACCAAACCTTTTTTTTATGTTAACAGGTAACATTATTATCACATTTTGTGAAGAGCAGTGGCATCGAGTGTAGGTACACCACTGGTGGAGCACAAGGGCACTTGAAAATATGCTTGGTTTTTGAGTCTTTAATACAGCTCAAAAATATAGCCAAATTCAATGTTGCTGTACATCTGTTCATACATTCAGTTCATGATGATTGAGTGCACAATACACAAAGGATCACTTACCACTTAATTTACTTTAATCTCCCAACCACTTCCAGTTGACAGAAGATACTGTAAATTAACATTTTTCAAACATATCTAAAGGATAAAAACCATGGAGTTCTATATAGTCACTAGTGGCACCTGACTTCAGCTGGCTGTTACTTGTAGAAATTGAAATGTACAAATAGGAATTATTAAAATGACTACTTCCATGGTTCTGTCTACTTGGGCATCTTGAAAATCCTACTCTTTTACTGTTACACTGCTAGTATCCAAAGTCCACAGTAAGTGAGGCTGAGGTTTGACTTCTGAGTAAATATTGGTTTATACTACAAAACACAACTCCATTACCTCAGAGGATCTGTTTAAGTGTAACTGACTGGAACACTGTAAACAATTAAGCTAATGATATACATGAAGGAATAATTCATACTAGATAATAAAACAACCAGTATTTTCTATTTATTAATCTACAAGTATTTACAGATTAGTTTGTGGAGAAGACCAACAAGATGCAGCACACTAGAGTAGTATAAAATACTCAATAACAAGCAGAGAAACAAAACTGGCAATTCCAATTAATCCTCATTCAAAAGACTGAACAAGGGGAAACTCAACGTAGCTGCAAATACTAATATACAAACTAAATATGCAACCTGTGGCTTACACTTACAACCTGTGGTAACCATGCTGAGACAAACATTTCACAGGATCCAATGAAAGACTTCCATATTTATTTGAATTAAATAACTGCAGTTGTTGTAAATTGAGTATTCCCTCTTGAAGACTTAGAAAAAATGTTGTCTAAAGAAAGTTATATCTTGATTGTTAAATGCAGGACTATTGCACTTCCTTCTAAATCCAAATCATGAACAGTTCTGAATTATCACAGAATCATAGAATGGCCTGGGTTGGAAGCAACTTTAAAGATCATCTAGTCTCAACCCCTCCTGCCATAGGCAGGGTCACCTTCCACTAGACCAGGTTACTCAGAGCTCCATTCAGCCTGGCCTTGAAGGATGAGGCATCCACAATTTCTCTCTGCAACTTGTTTCAGTATCTTGCCACCCTCACAGACAAGAATTTCTTCCTATTATCTAATCTAAACCTACACTCTTTCAGTTTGGATCTATTCCTCCTTGTGCTGCCACTACATGCCCTTGTAAAAAGTTCCTCTCCATCTTTCTTGCGTGCTTCCTTGAGACACTGGTAGGCTGCAATTAGGTCACCTCTACCCCTTCTCTTTTCCATATTGAATAATACCAATTCTCTCAGCCTTTCCTCACAGAAGAGGTGCTCCATCCCTCTGTTCATCCTGGTGACCTGCCTCTGGACTGGCTTCAACAAGTTGACGTCCTTTCCTGTACTGAGAACTCCAGAGCTGGACACAGCACTTCAGGTGGGGTCTCACCTGAGTGAGTGACTAGACGGAGAGCAGAGAAGAGTGGGAAAATCACCCCCCTTCTCCACTGGCCACACTGCTTTGGATGCAGCTCAGGACACAGTTGGCCTTCTGGGTTGTGAGCACACATTGCCAGCTCATAACTAGCCTCTCACCCACCAGCCCTTCCATGTCTTTCTCCACTGAATCCACATCTGGAATGGGAATGTGCAAGTTTCTTGCTGGGGACAGAAAGTACCCAGACAGAAAGTATATGCATTATCAAGGTCAACTATATAATGATAAAGCAGAGGGCAAGACGGAAAGCATTGCTTTTTAAAAGCATTTATTTTGTAGTTATTTTCTGTTTGTAATTATAATATCAAGTGCATAACAGCAGCAATTTCCGGCATTCAAAACAATGCCTCTGTTTATACCATGCAGTTTCTCTTGATTAGATATGCCTGCCTCTAACTGTAGAACAGGTTTGGGGTTTTTTGTTTGTTTGGGGTTTTTGTTTGTTTGTTTGTTTGTTTGTTTTTAATATGGCAGTGCAGAGTCACCTGTGAAAAAGACACATCTTTGATCTGGAAGCACTGATTGAAGGTGTTTACTTGGGTTGCTGATATGTGCAAGGAATGAGATTGACCAAGTTCTAAAGAGTCCTTAAAGAACAGTTACAGCAGCAAAGTCCCTAAATGAGGAAGGCAATCCCCAGGAAGAAAGAAAGCAACAGTAAGAGCAAGTCCCAGGAACTTTGGGGAGATGGGAGATTTTCAAAATATTTATGCTGTGGTTGAGTCTTGAGAAAAAGCTATACCATTATTTATCTTATATCTCTTTTTGTGCCTTATCCAAATCCTGGCAGTAGCTCAGAAGACAAACACTTCATTCCATTAGTGGTCTTCTTGTGGAGGGTCAGGAAAACCTAAAGCACCTCACCTCACATCAAGAAAAGTAATGTTTTCACCAATTGCCCTTCATGGAGAAATCACAGCCCTGGGGCAGCGGGCAGCATGCCAGACTGGAGCAAAGAAGGTATAATTTACACACTGCCCTGCAAGCTCCAGCAAATCAGTCTCATAGCAAGAAAAATGCAGCATTTCAGTCTCCACAAACTACTAGGAAAGCAGCAAATACATACATACTCAGCTATATGGACTGAACCTGAATAAATTCAGTTTGGTTTGAAAAAAATGGAGTGAGGGGAGAATATTAATATTTTCATTGCCCTTTTTTTCTGTTCACTCACTGTGTATTTACCATAAATTAGACCTGCTGAGAGTGTGATGCTGAGCAACCCATATGGCAAATACTCAACTGAGAGATATGAAAGAAAAACCACTTTTTATTTCTGAATTATCTCTAGCCTTTTTATGTAGAAAGTCTTGTTTAATAGCAAATGCTAAGAACCAACACAGCTAAGGCTGTTATTTAGATAAGATGAGATGACAAACATTTTAGACAAAACCAATACATTCGCAGTAGAGTAAGATTCAGTATGTGATGAAATCTGACCGAAAAATGACACTTAAATCAGTGCTAAGATTTTAGGTTTTAAAACACAATTACAGGAGTTCTTGGCTGTACAGTTGTCATTTATTCAAACTTCTCCTCATATCTTTCTTCTGATGAAACAATTCACAGCTAGTGTAAGTCTGTGGTGTTCTACCAACCATGGAGTTGACTGACCAGATTCAATTAGGGTATGACATTACTCTTTTCCAACCTTTTTCATTTCTAGTCTGTAACAAACACTCTGAGAACAAACCAAGCATACACAGAAGTCTAGCATCTATGAAATCTTAAACAAGTTAAATAAACATTTTTTTTAAGAAATTAAATTCTGGGTATGGAATCCAGACTGCTGACTATATCTCTCTGGCAATCTGGCGGTAGGGAAGACAAAGAGGTTTGGTTTGAAGGTGATTTCCTGTTGACTTTTTTTACTTTTGTCTTTCTTTTTCTAAGTCTGTATCTTTTTTTCTGCTTTACAACCCTCTTGGAAAGGAGGGAGAGACAATCATGTTTTATAAAACTTATTTGAAAATGTGACAGAACATGGCAATAGCACCAGCATGAGAGGAATGATGAAATGCAGTCAGCTATAATGTATCTAGTAGTTCTGTAAAAAGTGCCAGAACGAGTAACACACAGATGTCAACTGATACATTTTGATGGCAAAGGTAAAATCCTGGGAAAGAGTGATTTTCTTGAACAGATTTTGTTATTTGTGACAAGGAAGAAGAAAAATCAATTAAGATAGATAATTCTGCCAGGTTTTCTCTTTGATTTTACCACTAACTATAATCCTGTTTGGCCTGAGCCACAGAACCAAGCAACCTGTATTCAGATTTATTAATTCTTTCTTGCAGAATTCATGATAGCATCCTAAGGGTTTTATATATGCCTCAATTTGCCATCACTGTAATGCAAAAAACTATGATTTTTCTTATTTGGGGAAGATAGAAAAAGTGGATGCCATAGTTTTCCTCTGGCATAAACTTAGTGCCCTAAATAATTTTTCCCTTATCAGCATAATTGTTTTGTTATATTCCGTTCAGAACGAAAAGGGACTGTAAGAATCCTGGAAGACAGACATCTGACAGGCATAAGAAATTCTGACACATAGAGAGCTACATCATCATAGCTGAATAAAGTACCCTGTTCTTTCTTTTTTAAAAAAAATCCTAAACATTAAAGAAAACTGTGGCTTTTTATAAAATCACAAGAATTCTGTTAGCATGAGAAAATAAAATTTCTCCATAGCTAAGTTTTCAGCTAAAGGATGATTTTTTGTTACTTACCACAGATCACAAATATGGAGAAACTTAAGAAATTCAAAACATTGAGATTTATTCTTCAAATAGAGTAAAAATAATTAAAAAAGAAAAAGTAGCAGATAGGAAAACAATAAATGCTATAAAGCTGGAACACTTCCTATTCTTTTTATCATAACTAATAAATTCAATCTGTATTTAGCAATCTTGGTTAAAGATATTGTAATTATTAAAGATATTGTAATTATTTCAGAAATGCAGCAATTGTAGGACTAAACATAAAATAATCATGAAAAGAATTTCTTATAGAAAAAATAATGTGAGTACTTACTCCAAAGTAATGCAGAATTACCTTGAAGGAATTTTAATTTCATATTTTATTTATCAAGTCCATATGGAAAAGCAAAAAAATGGTCAAAAAGTAAGATGGTAGGACTTGCAACATGCACAGGAGTTCTAACTGTTGATCTTTCCAGGGCCAAAGAGGCTGAGGGTTAGACTTAACCTGTATTCATTTAAATGCAAAAATAAAATTTACACAAGCAATTTAACTACGGAGTTGCAGAAAAGTAATACATTTTTTGGTAAATAACATTCATACAGCAGCTTTATGGTGAAAACAACATTTCATTAGAGAGATGTAAAACCTGCGAATAATTCTGAATACAGAAGTGGTGATCTTTCTGAAAAAGTGCTATATCGCTCTGAGAAAGAGAGAAAGGAAAGTTGCCTTTTTTGGTAGAATTACAGCTAGTGTTATTAGCTGCTATGAATTTGAGAGCTCAAATAAGGCTTTCAACTTAAATAGATTTTTGGGCTTTTTTTAATACCTGTCTAATAAATTAAATATATTAAAAGGTATTTAAATAAATCCTCATGTTTCCAGTCAGACAGAACACTTGACTTTAAGGAAGCCTGAAAGTGTATCCAGTTACTCAGAGTCAAAAGAAGGATATTCCCTGTCACCACCTAAACAGAGAGCATACATGCTAAAAAATCTTACAGAGCACTTGATCTGCCTAATTCTAAATTCCCAAATGTACCTACATCTTGAAATATCCAATCTCTTCAGGACTAGGCTTCTGATATATAGCAGAAGGTATAACATTCGATGGTGCATGATTAAAACATAGGTTATTGTAATGTTTACATGTGTTAAGCATTCACTTACAATTCCAGTTCAGAAGGTGTTTTAGGCACATGCCTTGCCAAACACATGGAACAAAATTAATATTTCAGGAAACAGCAGATATATTGGGTTTTTTTTGTTTTCTGTATCGAGATATCACTATTCTAAATAAATATTGCATAATTTTATTAGCAGAAGGATTTTCAAATTTCTAAATCAAAATCACAAAGGTAGTCACTAAGGTGAACATTTGCTTAGAAATACCCTGTATCTCTCTCACTTTCTGTG
Source organism: Serilophus lunatus (assembly GCA_013399895.1). Classification (NCBI taxonomy): domain Eukaryota; kingdom Metazoa; phylum Chordata; class Aves; order Passeriformes; family Eurylaimidae; genus Serilophus; species Serilophus lunatus. The sequence goes on along the minus strand of VXBA01004830.1, from coordinate 102,140 downwards.
AAAAAAATTGATGACTTCTGTAGCAATGCAACATTACCACTAACAAACCCAAATAAGTCCATTTACTTATTACTTACAGCTAGGCTTACATTCTAATATTGGATCAACAGTTCAATGTTCTAATTATTCTGTTTCCCACACAATAGCAAAGAAAAATAAAAAACTAAATAGCAGAAAATAAAATTTCTGTAATATTCATACTGTCATCCCTATTATCAGTTCTCACATTCTCATGCATCATAACCAGATCTTAAAATATTAAAAGTTCACTTCAGGTTTTGCACTGAAATTTTTTTGAAAGTGTATTATATTTCATAGAAACAACTCTTTATGCTGAACGTTTCTCAAAACAGCACCTCCCGCTGTCAATGTCTATGCCCCATAAGCAGCTAAGCTGAGTGCTACTGACAAGAACTAGAAGAGTATACTAATGATAAATTAGTCATCTTTGTAGAAGTCAGAAATACAGTCCAATAATGATACTGTAGATTATAGCATTTTATTTAGATGAAAGATAGTACATGTATTAAAGTTGTAGTTCATAAAGAAGCTACCTTAATTTATTTAAGCACATTTAATTAATGCTACAAAAGAAAATACAGTTTATCTTTTTGAACAACATACTTGTAATCACAAGCACATTTTTATGGCAATGCTAGCAATGTTTATGCTTATTCCTTTAATAATTCTCAGTTTTTTTACTCTATTAACTTTTGAACCAAGATTGAACAAAATCATTAAAGACAAAATCATAAACAATAGCATGGGCCAAATTTAGACCAGATGTCACACAAATTATAAGAGATGACATCTATCCAATTTCTTGAGATAGCAAAATAAACTGAAATCCTATGTACATATCATTGCAGGCCTGATACCACTGTATACCTTGTACATTTTTGAAATGATGCTGCAAGTACAAAAATCTCTGATGTTTCTGCCTTACTATAAGTTGTGACATCATAGAATAAAATAAACCAATACATCTTGCAAAATGATTGAATAAACCAGCACAGGGACAGATTGATAAGTATAATGGTCTTGACCAATTTTACAAGTTGGTATTTCTCCCACATCACAAGGGATCATAATGAACACCTTGCCTGATATCCTACATGACTTCATGTAGAAACATCCCATTGAGTTGGGGAACTTTAGCTCATATCACCTTCACATCATCCTCTGAAATTAATTCTGTCTCAATTATAAAGTTACAAGAAAAACTGATAATCACTGTAATCAATGTAATTTTTGCTACCATTTGATTTCACATAGTTAATTAGAAAGCACTTCATTGAATCACAGAATAACAGGTTGGAAGAGAAGGATCACCTGGTCAAAATTTGGCCCAGCATTCTGTCCAGATGAGTCTTAAAACTGTCCAGCATTGGGGAATCCACCACTACTCTGAAGAGATTATTCCAATGGTTGATTCTTCTCATTGTGAAAAATTAGCCTTTTGTCTCTAATTAGAATTTCCACAAGAATAACTTGTACTCATAATCCCATTTACCACTCACATCTGGGTACCAGTGCCAGTTTTCCAGCCACTGCACAGACCACTTCCCCAGAACATAACGCAGCTTCTCTAGGAGGTGGTTGGAAACTGTATACCTTGGAGATATACAGGTAGGAAATGTCCACAACTTGCCTCTCATCAACCAAGCAGGTTACTTTGCCATAGAAGGTGATCAGGATTGTCAATAACAATTTACGCTGGTATTTCTCAATCATGTGCTTCATCTAACTTGTGATGGATCCCAGGAGGCTTTGTTTCATAACTTTTTCAGATAATGAAGTAAGACTGATGTACCTGGATCCTCCTTTAAGCCCTTCTTGCAGACAGGGGTAACATTAGCTTTCTTCCACTCTGATCAAACATCTCCCCAATTTTTTAAAGGTTGTAGAGAGTGACCCCACAAAGACACCAGCCAGCTCTCCCAACACCTTTGTATGGATATTGTCAGGACCTATCAATTTACAGGGGCCAAGCTCCTGTAATAGTTCACACACCAATTTTTCTTTACTGACAGTGGGTCTGTGTTTGCCTCAACCTGGATGTTTGTTTCCAGGATCTGGGGCCCAACAGTGGTGGTGACAACAGAGAAGAAGGAAGTGTTGGGAACCTCTGCCTTTACAGCATTGCTGGTGACTCATTCAGCTCTTCTGTTAAACAGAAGGCCAATGTTTTCCTCTGTTTCTGCTTGTTGTTTACATACCCAAAGGACCCTTTTGTGTGCTTTCTGACATCCCGTGATAACTTCAATCTGAGTTGAGCCTTTGCTTTTCTAACTGCACCTCTGCACACCCTAGCAATGCTTGTGTGGTTCTCAACAAGTATTTGTCCCCTTTTTCATCTCTGGTATGCTTCTCTTTTGGTTTTGAACAGACTCAGATGCTCACAGTTAAACCAAGGGAGGGCCTCTTGCTCTACCTACTTCCTTTCCCTTTAAAAAGGATAAATTGTTTTTATGCGTCCAGTAGAGTGGTCTTGAAAAGCTCCCAGCACTTGCTTGGTCCTTCACTCTCCATGGAAGCTTCCTCCCAACTTAGCTCTGAGCAAGTTGAAGTTTACTCTTCTAAACTTTAAAAACTCTGCCTTAGTATTAACCTTCAGCATGCACAGCCAGACCCCAAACTCAACAATATTGTGATCACTTCAGCCAAAGCCATCACTAACAGATATTACAAAACAGGTTTCCTTTGTGAGCAGCAAGTCCAACAGTGCCTCATTCCTGGTTAGCACATCTCATGTTTGTATGAGGAATCATGTAAAAGGAACTTGATGGATTTTGTAAGCTTCTGTATTGTTCTACCAACAAATGTCTGGGTAGTTGAATTCAGCCGTAAGACCCACGATCTGTAATCTAAAGTTTGCTAAAGTGCCTCTGCTAAAATGCTTTTTTGGCCATTTTCATCTTGGGTTGGAGGTTGACAGCAGATACCTAACATCCCCCTTAGAGATGTCTCCTCTAATCTTGACCCAGAGATATTTGATAGGGTTTCAATAATTGCTGTTGTAGATTTCTATACATTCAAGGTTCTTCTTAACATAGAGCAACTCCTCGTCCTCTTCTTCCCTTCCTCTCTTTACAAAACAGCCTATAGCCATCCATCATAACCCTCGAGTCATACGAGCTGTCCTATCATGTTTCAGTTATTCCTATGATACTATAACTTTCTAACTGGATCTAGAGTTCCAGTTCCTAGTGTTTGGTCCCCAGGATATGCACCTTGCTATACATACACTTGAGGAAACTGGTCTTCTCATTCTTTTCTTGGAAGGCAACTGAAGGATGGCTGTCATGGCTCTGGTTGACCTAGCTTATTTCCCACTTGTTTGCAAAGGCAACCACTTAAAAGGTTCTTCCCATCAGATTGCTTTCCTCTCTTTAGAGATAAGTAACTAACTTAACAGAGAATTCAGCTAGCCTCTCCAATGTCTCCATACCTTGGACTGTACTCATTACAACTGGGGCACTTTGGCTTACCTGAGGCATCAACTCAACAGCTGTTGTCCCACTGAAGATAGTAGCCTGATGTTTAAACATGAGTATGGTATTTACATTAATGCGCATTTGGCTGCACTACTCAGTCATATGAGGTGATCATTTTACCCTCCTAACACTTCTAAAAAATCAAATGAAAGTACGTTCAAGCTTTTTATGTTATATACGTTTTAAGTTTTCCTAAGGCAGACTTCACACATTGACATTTTAAAACCTTAATTAAGGTTGATTTATTTACAAATAGTAACATACAAATAGTATGTTTTCAACTCTCAGAAATGATGTATTTAATGTTTTATTTTTAAACACAATTAAAAAATAATATATAAATATATACATACTGCAAATGTAATACAGATAACAAATTCATTTAAGCCCATTTATGCACATTAGTGACACACCATGTGGCAGAAAGACTAGGACTACAAGAAGACCCCTTGGCGATTTATTTTATATTAAATCCCTAATGGCCTCTTCTCATCTTTGCAAAAATATGCACAAAAGTCCAGACTATGCAGCCATTGAAATGAATGGTTATTTATTTGCTAAACGAGAACCCTATGTTTAATGTTCCTTAGACATAAGGTAGTCTGCAAAAGTCGCATTCCTACAGCTCCATACATCATTTATTTTACATACCCTAACTTCTCACAACAGGCATCAGTAAAATACTTCTGAACCACATTGCTATTGTAAGTTGCTGAGAATTTTGTTTCCAATTCCATTACTGGAAGATTAAATGTTAACATGTTTACTTGGGATTTGCTTCTTGTTTTGTTTTTAGCATTGAAAACAAATTCATGGATCAATCTGACACCATTTAAAATACATTTACATTTATACTGCAAGAAAAAATTCTCGAATAAACTGTAGATATAGATAGATATATAGTGAGATAGATATATAGATATATATCATCATTACAGACAGACAACAAAAGTTTAAACTTTCAAAGAAACATGTTGTAATCTCATTTATCTGGGTGCACTAGTCTACCTAGCACTTGTTTGATGTGGTTCAGCTAAGACAGAGGTCGTTGATTTGGTTTACGGAAGTATTAAAAGCATCACTTTTTGTAATACAGAAATAAAATTGTCCAAATTTGTAATATAGTGGCATGCCTTACTAATACTACAAAATAGCCTGAAAATTAAACCATCCCTGAGATCAGACTATTTTTTTCATAGGAGGTGGATCCACTGTGCACCAAAACATTTCAAAATTTCCTAAGTTACTTTTTCTGGAACAACCACTGTGAGTTACTTCGAGGCAAAAAGCCACAAAGAGGGAAGTTGTTACAAGACAAAGAGCTTTCCATTGGTACCATCCTCATCTCATTTGGCCTACTGGAGGCTGCAAGTGGCAGCTTAATGTGGTAGCATGAATATGCAGATCACTTTCTGGAGGAAACAATGCTGCATCCACTGAGGCTCTGACGTATTCCCTTAACTTTTTGATTTGCACCCCCATGAAGTGCCACAGAGATTACATAACTTCTACATCCTGGAAGCTGTCTGTATGAAGTGTGTGGATACCATGGCCAGAAACACGAACAAGAGCCTCAATTGGTCAGCCTTCAGAACACACATCTTCCCTTGTCTGTAACAGTCAGTAGCAGATGATCACAGATCTTGTTTTCAATTGACCTGCTTTTTGTGAAGTAACTTGATTTTCTATTTTTCTAAGTTACTGCAAGTTCTGTGAATAGTTAGAAGAAATTTTCATGAACCAAAAGATAAAAGATTTAGTCCAAGAAAAAATTATTAATCTACAATATCATGAGCAATTTCAACCGAACTGAACACTCATGAAACCTGGATTGTTCGCCTGGTGCACTATACTTAGGAAAGCAGAGAACAGAATTCAGTTTACAAAGGAAGTATTCCTTTCTCAGGAAAAAAAATTACTTTCACAGAAAGTCACATTGAGAAGATATTTCTCATTTCCAAAAGAATTCCAGCAGAGAAGAAGCAAAATATACTCTCAGGGTATAACATAATGTAACAGAAATTAACTGTAACACATGCGCTGAATTTGCTACACTATCCTATGAGTAATTATTATTATGACTTGGGGAAACTTTCTGGCAAAAGCAACAAAAATAACTGTGATTTGGGCAGCATCACTTTTCTTTTGTCATTCTTTTGAAAAAAATTGCCTATGCATGTGAATTCCAAGCAGCATATGCTCTGACAGCCAGTCACTGGAGACATCAGTCAGATTTCAACTTATAGTTTTATCTCACATAAATCCAAGACGGCCATATCTAAAGGTCTCAAGAAATGCAAAGCTGCAATACAGACTCTTACCAAAACCTAACTCCCCTACAGAAAGCATTGTAATGGAAGTCACCCTTGCATATTTGTTGTTTATTTAAAATAAAATTAAAAAGAAGGGACCTTGTAACACTTCTGAAAAAGCAAACACGTTAGAGATTCAACATCTGTTGCCAAACTTGTTCTTCATGTTGCCTTATATTTAATCAGGTAATGTCTGTGGAGCAATTTGAGACTGAGTTACAAATTACCAGTATTATTGCTGAGAAAATCCTGAAGTCATTGAAGTTTCTGTATTCTGAGTTCATAATAGAATTCTAAACTGAATAGAGATACAGGTCTGGACAGGTTTGTTACTAATTCCCCTACATTTATTTTATTTCTGATACTGGGTGAAGTAACTACACAGGATGATGCCTGGCTTTAATAAGAGCGAATATAAAATGGTCATTTGCTGGTCAAGCACTGTAAATCAGTGAGTACAGAACCTGTTTGAAAAAAGAGCAGTAATGCAGCAAATGCAAAACTGATCTCCATCCCCGTTTTGAAACTAATATTCCTTTTAGTACAAAGCATAATTTTGCAAGCATTATAACTAGGAAACAAAAAATCAATTGTACTCTAAAAAGTTAGCCCTTCCTGATGCAAGCTATTCACAGTAGAACAACAGATAGCAAAAAGCAGAGGAAGATACCTGTAACTTCCAGAAAAAAAATCCATATGAATACTACTAATAAAAGTACTTAACAGATTTGGACTAAAAGACATCTAACATTAGCAAAACACTGGACATTTAGTTCTTACATGCCACTGAATCTCTTTTTTCTCTACAATGGCCATTAGATATGTCGTAAGAAAAACAATTAGGAAACATTTACTGCTTGACCACCAGATCTTGACACTCCTTGACCAAAGTATGTCAGCATGAAATGTTACACTGTCACTGAAAAAAGTTTTGAAATTTTGTCTGTCTCAAGGTCTATGAAAACCTACTGTTACCAAATTCAAATTGCAAGTTTCTGCCAAAAGGAAGACAAGTTCTGAATTACAATTAATTTGAGCATATAGAGTGGCAAAGATGAGGTCAGACATATTTAGCTGAAGCTTAGATCTGTGGAACCAAGGTCTGCATTCTACATAGTCTATTAAATATAATTAAAAGGAAAATAAACAAAAAGAAAATATAAAGCTAAAGTTAACTCCCAATTACTAGCTCTGTCCATCATTCGCTGAAACAGAGTAAAACAGAAGGATTTAAAACAAAAGAAAAGGAAGATTTTATTAAGAATTTTTAAAAATCTTATTTTCTCTTTTGGGAGTTTTACTTGCCATACTCTTTCCTTGTCCTCTTTCCTTAAACTTGGCAGAATGTTCATGGTCAAATGGTTTATAAAGCAGGGTAGGTTTGGTGGTAAAGACTGTTTAACACTGAGAAACTAACCAGGAAACAAACAGATTCTGCTTCATTTCTTCAAGCTTTGCTACCCAAATTGCTTTGTGTATTTTAGTGAGCAAGCAGAAATCTGTGGATAATTATGAGCTGGATTGCACCACGAATTTCTTCAACCGCAGAAGCACCTTATTTTTTTGTAAAATGCAGCACGAGAGATGTTGTCAGAAGTCTCACAGGACATATAAGTGAATCACAAAACATGCTGAGTTGGAAGGGACCCACAAACACCATCAAGTCCAACTCTTAACAGAATGGCCCATATGAGGATCAAACCCACAACCTTAATACTGTTAGCACCGTGCTCTAAACAACTGAGCTAATCTCAGGGCTAAGAACTACTTAAGATATCTTTTTTTACAGTACCATTAGAAGCAAAAGAAAGTTTTGATTAAAATAAAGTTCAAAAGTAGAAGACGACAATTTCTTCTGCATTTCAAATACTTTTGTGACCTTCAGGCCAATGGAGAGACTGAAAATGGCAACTATATATATTGCACTTCTATATAAACTATATAAAAGTGGTTTTGTTATTGAGACTTTCTTCAGTCTACTTAGTTTTATTATTAATCATTAGGCAACCTTCCACCAGAAACGATAGTGTCACGTCATACTTGCTCAATGATCTCAGCATTAATATTTTTAAATAATAGAAAGTAACATTTATACCTATTTCAGATCAAGATAGATAGCTACTAATATTCATAACGCAAATTGTCTTGAGATAATAATACAAAACATACTATATAAGAGGTACATGAGCAATTGCACAAACAACAATGTTGGGACTGTTGAAGAAAGAAAATTCAAGAAAGAAAATTGAAGCAGACACTTTCAGGCTGTCTCAGGGATACTCACAAAGACAAATCTAATGTTTTGATTGAAAAGATCAAAAATTTTACAAACTTCTGCCCCATTGAGGGCAGAAACTTCTGTTTCTAGCAACAGATATTTAATTTAGGCAATGAACTTCATTGCAATTCATTATAGTTTCAAGAGAGGCTTCTAGAAGGAATATTCCTGCCTCTTGAAAAGTGTAGACTGTGTTAGAATGGCTTTATAAATTGAATGCCACACTGTAAGTGAAAGGTAGGACAAAGTCCTATTTAGTAACTACCTATTGAAGTACAACAGAATGGTCATAACTTCAATTCACTCAAAGGCTGCAATTTTCTTAAGCCATTGTTTGAGCACACTGTGGTAGAGTCTAATGGGAGGGAATAATCAGATGCATAATAATGTAAGTCAGAAAGCAAACAGCTACTGCTTCCATCAAATTTAATTAAGGCATTGAAAATTCTGCTCATATGTAATATTGAGAAAAAAACTTGCTCAAAATCTTTGTTAAAGAGCTATATCTATATGCATAGGGCTGTTTACCTATCATGTTGTTTAAGTTTCTTCTTACCTCAAGTGGCATGTACACAGTGCTAATTGCTACTTTGACATCTCCATCTGAAATCTCCTTGAGATCCTTCAGCATAACTTCCTCAATATTCACATCTATTTGAGAAGAGAAAGAAATTTTAAAATACACAAATATCTACATAAATCAAAAACATAGTTGAGACCATAATGCTGAGCCTTCTACATTTTAGGACAATCCTATGAAAAAATTCAATCCAATATTAATGTCTCAATGCTTAATGGTTTTGAAGGGATTTTTAAGGGACAGGACACACTGAAAAGAAGTATGACAAATTAAGTTTTCTGCAACAAAGCTGTGTAAACATATTTTGTGAGCTTAACTTCAGTCGATATATATATATATATTTATGTATATATAAATTCATCATTCCTATGGTATAATAAGAAATCACTAATATAAAAATACTTCTCATATGAGGAACATACTGACAAGCACCTGTGGAACACTATGGTGTTTATAAAATATTCAGAAGCAAAGCACTTTGGACATTTTGTAAGCACAGATATTCAACCTTTCTAACTTTTTCACAAATACAGAACAACAATGGGTTTCCCTTATGCACATCAAATCATTAACAAAGTAGATGTTTATGTATCATACAAACATTATGATCAGAATCAATGGTGTAAAATTGGAATTGGTTCACATTGCCACCAGACATATTGATATGTTTAAGCACAATGTTCTTAAAATTCAGGTGACTAAGTTCCACTAATTGAAGATGTCTGTCTAAAATGCTGCAAAGATTCTCAAAATAAACATATTTTCTATAGAGGAACATAGTCACATCACATGATCAAAAATACAGACATGATACTGAAATGCCTATGTAAAGAAAGCTGCAAGCAACCTACCCCTGTGTAAGGTGGTGGCATCTAAAATGTCCACTGACTTTAAAACCTTAGCAGCATAACATCTAAAATGTGTTTGCATGACTAACTTTTAAGAGGGAAACCAATAGCAACTTAATTCAAAGAAATTACTCCTTTCATTACTATTTCAGTACAGAGTCCAGCTACTGCATTCAGTTTATTGACAAGATGAACATTTAAGCATCTGTCATTTAAAAAATACCTGTATGTAACTTGTAGATTTTCTGGTGGGCTGGAACCTACTGTGCCTCAAATAACAAATTAATTAATTAATTCAAGCAAATGAATCATTATTTCTGCAAGCAAATTGAGAACTTTTTGCTGAATTGTCCTCATACTGCCTCACATAACAGGTAGATAATGTAAAATATTCAGCAGAGGTTACACCTTTTGAAGGACTACAGAAACTCGGCAGCCCCTTAATAATACAAATGTCATGTGAGTATATGCAGCACTAAATATGTACCTTGTAATACTCAGAAAACAGCAGCTATGAGACCTATATAAATTACTGGCAACTAATACCATGCAGGCTAAACCAATTAGATCCAAGTTTTGCATTAGGGGAAAACTTCATGGGCCATGTATGTGCAAATGTTACTAGAGCATCTTCCCAGGCACAACTAAGAACTAAGCACCATAAAAGCCACTTCCACTGTGTCTCTCCAATTTAGACTGCATACAGTTCATTTCTGAACTATGATTACTTGACTGGAGGTACTTCAGGGAACTATGTGAAGATTTACAGCCCTGAAAAAATTTAGTTTGCAACCTCAGTGAAACAAAGGCCAAAGGAAGCAGCAAATTCTGTTGTTGTCTACCAGCTAGGGCAACCATCTCAGGCTGTCGGCCTGAATTCTGATGACCATGAGCTTGCATACATGTGCAATGTGCATGAGCTTGCATTGGCCCTGTGCATACATGATATATATAACAAAGAAATATATCGTTAATTTAATACTCTCTCTTTGGTAACATCTTGGTAGCAAATGCCAGTAAAAAAGTGTAAGAGTTCTTGCAACAAGTCTCCTTAGACTTTCAGAACACCCCTTCAAAAGCCTGCTACTACATTTTGGGTTCAAACATGCCCACTTTTGATCATTGAATATTTCTGTTTGATACTTCTAGCAGAAGAAAAGAATTGCAATCTTCCCACTGCTTCCTTAATCTTAGTTTGATGTCAAATTCACTTCATCTGCACTCAACCCCTGGTAAATCTGGGAAGGATTTTAAGATAAAATCCACTTCCATACAATGTAAGCAGTTGCAACACAATTTCTGCACAATGGGCTGACACCTTATTATGCCCATTTGCATCAACATAAATTCTTGATGAGCATACATCTCTAAAAACAATATATGAAGCAAATAAATGATAATTTTTTCTGTAAACACAATAGAAGATTATTTACAAGTTTAATAGTTCCTCAAGAGAAATCACAATTCCATGATTCAGAATGTAAGCAACTAATTTAAAAATTAAATATAATAAATTTAACTGTCAATGAAGATAGCATGCTGCAACTATTTTCATCACACACAAGAAAATATTCTGATAAAGTTATATAAATAAATTTGTAACAGGCCTGAAAAATGGAAGAAAGTTGCATTACCTTGTGCATTAAATTGAGTTTCCTGGAGAACAGAGATAATTTCCTCTCGTGAGGGAAGATCTGGAAACTTTTCCTCTAGGATTGACAACACTTTCTCCTGCTGCTCTGTCATACTGTCAGCTTCCAAAGACAGGCACTTAAAGAGAATGCTTCCTGTAACATTGAAAAGCAAAAATCAATGCCTCCTGCAAACGTCAAAAAGGCACTACTGAAACAAGAACATTACTGTATTGTTATCCAAGCTCCTTCCTCCATGGAGATTTCCACTGATGAGTTCACTGAATTAGATGTTGAATTCACACAGAAACATCCTCCTAACATGAAGCTTCTAAAATCTGAACTAGGTGCCTACAGTACAGCTAACTGGCTGGTCCCAGTGCTGCCATGGTGTGCAGCATGCTTCTGCACACCTAAGCTCTGCAGCATGGCCAGCAGCAAGCAGTGGGACATCAGGGTTTATTCCTCTACCTAAGCACTAGACCAAGTGCTGATATGCTTTGACATAGTAAATCCACATTGCCAACCTTCTTTCTATGGATATGTCAGTTAAACGCTATAATGGATAAGAAAAAATTCTTCTGAGAGTGGTGGGGCACCGGACCAAGTTGCTCAGAGAAATGGTGGATATCCCATCCTTGGAAGTTTTCAAGACCAAATTGGATGGGGCTTTGAGCAACCTGGTCTAGAAGAAGGTGTCCCAGTCCATGGCAGGGGTGTGGAACTAGATGATCTTCAAGGTTCCCCTCCAACTCAAACCATTCTATGATTCTAATTCCATGAACATATCAAAGAAACACCAATTCAGTCAATCAAAATGATGCATTCAAATTTAAAATTTAAGAGAAACATAATTCAATAAATAACTTCACCGTGACAGGTATACTCTTACAATACAGAGGTAAGAGCAGTGACTTTTCAGACGGCTATGTACTGCATATATTCCATCTTGAATGTGCAACATTACTGATGGTTCAAGGTGTAAAGTTACCCTTTCATTCCCTGGAAACTGGGATCCCATTTATTAATACATCCAAAAATAGCGTTCACTTACAATTACTCACAGTAAATTAAGGGTAATAAAATGCTATACTTTAGCATTGAAATTATCTATTACTCTACTGTGCACAGGGATTTCAAACAAGTGTGTGATTTTATGGCATCATGCTGCGTCAATACGTAAATTAGTACAATAATGTAAGATAGCTACTGTAAACCAAAATGTTTAGGTCTTAGCAGAAGGCAAAGAGAGAAAAAGAAATGGCAAATCTCACTAGACAGACTAAGACTCAAACATACCATGTATTCATTTTTCTCCTATACTATTATCACATAAAATAACAAAAAGCATTTCTGCAAAATTCACAAAGCACTTGCAACACAAAATAATTTTGCCATGCTAAGTAAACATTTCCTTATTAGAAAAATCCTGTGTGGATTAAATAATAAATAATGCTTAACAAGTCAAAAGCTGTTTCCCATTAGATACTAATTTCTGGAAATTCAAATACATGACGTTCCATTCTGTGTTTCCGTTACAGATATTGGAACTACCAATATTCTTTTAATTCACAGCAGCTCTTTCTTTACATCAGTCCTACAATCATTAAGACAATGCTCATGCTCTATTTGCTAGTATTAAATATTTAATGCATGAAAATTAGGCATATTGACCCAGACTGACATTTGTAGATTTAAGTAGACAAAACATGACTACACAGCAAGCAGATTGCAGATTTCTACAGGTAAATAACTGATATATGAAGCAATCAGGATATTGATACCTTTTAGCAAGACCTATTTTTCAGCACCTTTAATAGGAAGAAAGTTTCTCAATCAGTTGCCTCCAGGATAATTAATCTAGCAATGTCCCTTTGTCATTAAACCTCTAAGCACATAACAGTGCCTCTGCTACATATGTACTCTTGAGATATATTCTTGTCCATACCTTGGGAAGGGTGGTGACCAGAAGGAGCTAGACACCAACAGCACACTCGCAGTTAGCACAGAGCTGCACTTTGCTAAATGGCAGCTCAGGGACCAGGCTCCATGAATTACTTTAGTAACAGCAATCTTCTACTTTTTCAGCACCTTTTTTTAATTCCTCCAGGAGCAGAAAGGGAAGTTGTTCATGCACACAAAAAGGAAATGGAAACTCCAGCAGAAATTTGATCTACAAATTCATCATACATTTACCTACTGGAGAAAGGCTGCAACATATGGGATATGTGGCCTTCCAGCCACACTAGGATGAGTTTGGCAGTCTGCAAAGATGCTCAGACATACACTGTGTAAAACTTTTACCACAGGTGTGTGTGCCTCAGGGAATGGAGTCTTTGAGTAAGACCAAGAAGATAAAATCTTAATACACACATAGAGGAAAATGCAGTAGAACAACAGGTGTGAGTTATATATCCTTCCAAGCTCCCAATTTTGGAAGTCAATGTGATGTGAGCTTTGCTCATCATAGGCATGTATCTTAGAAAGATTTTTAAAATGCTGGCTTTTTCACTTATCACAACAAAACTGCAGTGCTTGCAATTGCTAACTTTTCTACTGGGATGGAAGCAAGAAAAGGATTCATCTCAAATTACTAGAGTGTCAGCAAGTCCTAAGATGAACATGTACTTGTCCCTTAATACTATGATCATTCCATATTACTGTGCTCATCAGCAGGGAAGAAGGGCATACCTCTTCTCTCCCAGGTATCCTCAGCATTCCTGTGAGGGTTAAGATTCCAGGTAGTTTAGAAAAGCAGTTCACTTAAGGTACTTTTTGTTGACCAAAGGTCAGTAGTCCATTTAGTCATGTGCTGTCTTTTATTTACCTGAAGTAAAAGCAATATATATAGTCTCAGAGATCTCCTGCAGATTTTACTGAGTACTGGTGCAAGTCCCCCAGGGTTTCTGAAAGCATAATGGAGGCTGCTCTGTTTGCTGACAAGCACAGAAAAAAATACATAAGAGGCAATACAAGATTCAATATTATTTCATGGGTACATCACACTACTCTACATATATTTTTTTCCAATGAAGAGGTCACTAGAAAATAGGCTAAGGCTCTTAAAAAATCTGCGTTTTATTCTTTTTTTGCAAAGGGGTTTGGAAGTGAAGCACTAGTTTTGCCAAAAGCAATTGCTCTGCATTAATATTAAACATGATCTAATGAAGGCAGAAGTCGTTTTGGGAAAACATTAAGAATAGCACAAGCATCTCCTGAATTATAAGTTTATGGCTGAGACAAACAGTACAATGAAAATACAGGCATTTCTCCTGTCAAGGTTTTCTTCTATAACCTGGAAAAATAAAGGACAGGAAAAAGGGGAAAATGAACTCATGGGAAGCACTCCCTACCCTGCCAAAACCCCCATAAACCCAAACTGTAAACAGATCCAAGCAAGCAATCTTCATTGTAATTAACAAGAAAAGCCACGAAGCTGGAATAGAACGTAATTAGGGGAAAGAGAGTAGAAGCACTGCCTCCAAGAAAATTTCTTCCATATATTAAAAAAATCATTCCAAGTAAGTGCAGTTCAAAACTATCTTTTCTTTCTGGTATATATACTAAGGGTGCATCAATCCAGAAACATGTGAATCATCTGATCTATGTAGAAGACAGAAAAAAAAAATTGGCATAATTACTGAAGTCCTTAAAAGGACATTTCTTAACATTTGTCAGGGTGGCTAGAATAAAAAACTAATCTCTAATGAAAGTCAGACTACCCTAAGAGGGAATGAAAATACCTCAACTATGCAGCTTGTTACTAGCAAAATCAGATACACATAAAAAAATTTGCTGATGCTCTTGCTCTAAATCTGTCTCTGTTTACAGTTGCAGTTTGCACCTTGTGGCATCCTTCAAGGCCTTATACAAATAAACATAAGGAGGCATTTTTGAGAGCGCACTGACCCATGATACCTGACAGTCAGTGCTTGGAATCACATCTTTGCCAGCTGGCTGCAACAGAGAATGTAATGATTCAGCAGTTTAATGAATCTTGAGTTTGGCAACAGTCCCCTTGTAAATATCTCTGGGGAAATAAAATAATACAGGCCCAAGACTCTGGCAGGTTCTATAATTGTTTGCTTCTGGCACAAACCCAGGGACAATACAAGCTCTGACTTAAGGCAAATATGGGTGTACAACACTGACTCTCTAAGCAGGCTCTATTCAAAGCCCAAAGGTAGAATTAACTTATATCAGATGGGGAGGAAAAGATAGCAGAAAAGTGTTTAGCTGAAAAAAATTTCTTAAATATTAAAATGCCTGAACCAATCATGCTCAGTGTCATAGGAAAGGTTTTTTCTCTCAAATTTTTATTTTTAACACAGACGAGTAGGTGAAATTTGTTCAAAGTTGAGATGTGGCAGGTTATAAACATCTGCCTTTGTTAATAAAATTTAAAAATTGCAAATGGACTCTGAGAAAAAATAAATTTGAAAAAGACGCAACAAATGAAGCTGTCATGGTGATAACACAATAATTATTAAAATATGAGATACTTCCATTATCTTACAAGTTTTTAAGCAAAATACTTGCTGGAAACCTAGAAAATGAAAAAGGACTTCCCAGCTCAGAGACTTAGATACTAGCATCCCTTGGCTGTTTTACAAATTAAGATCCTAGTTCTTAGCACTCTGGCTTCTACTTTGCCCCTCTGTTCTGAACTTTGCCACCCTAATCACATACAGATTTAGATTGGAAGTAACATAATGAAGTGTGTAAAACACAAGAGGGGCCTTTTCCTTGTCTCTATGCCTGTGAAGTGCCCCGAGACGGGGGAGATCCAGTGTGAACCTCTACATACTCATTCGTTGGTGATGGAAATGAAACAGCCACCCCTCTGTCCAGATCATGATAGGCTTACAGGTAAGATGAATTTCAGAAGCTACACCTTAAGATAAAAGGCCATAGAATATAGAGAGAAACACAAGAGCTAGCAGTGAGAAGTTGTATTTGATCTTTTATTTTTAGACTGCTTCTAGTTTGATCTGCCATCAAAACTAGTAACGGGTTTCACTGACATTTCTAAATTTCTAATGGAAGACTCTTAAGTAACAAAAGCTTTTTCTGTTACAAGTGATCCACAAGAGGACTTGCAGTATTGCCTTGCCTTCTATACAGACAAGCTGTGATACTGGGAAGTAGGAAAGCATCAAGTTAGAAGTGCAGCTGTGTTTTGCTCTCCAGGCTTTGCTAGTCATTTCTCATATGATGCAAAAGAAGGTGTGCTGGGACTTCTGTATTCACTAAGTTCCTCAAACATGCACTACCAAACAGAATAATGAAGAAGTTGCTACTAATTGTTAAAATAAAATTAGCTACTATTTCGCTTAAAACTTGAAGTGCTATCTCTAACACAAACTAATAAATATACTTTATTTTAATTTGGATATAGAGAAGAGACACAAAACACACGGACACTTACATTCAGATATAGTACTAGAACATTTATTCAGAGCACTCCCTCCTGACCCTTTCCACCAATAAACAAGTATTCTGAGATTTCCCCAAAAACCTTTTTTTGGTTCTGCCTCCAAAATCAATTACTATGTTTGGTCCTTTGCCTAGATTACTGGCTACTCAACAGAAATTTGGAGATAACAAAAATATTTCATGGCAGGTTTACTGAAGTTTTTTAGCATCAGAAGATACTACAAGAGCAGGCTAAATGCTGTGTTACTGTTAATGCTTATTCTATGGAATAAATTTTGTAATTTCTTATAACATGCTGATTACATTAGTAATCACAGAGATGAATAAAATGACAAGCCAAGATTCCAGTAGGTTCTGAAATCTAAATGTAGACAAGTTTTCACAATCCTCATTAACCATGCCCACATTAGTTTCTAAAAAGGGCACTTAACAGTTGCAGATCAATTAAAACCTAAAACTAATCAAATTCATTAAACACTTCTAATTCAGAAAATAACATAAAAGCAGTGACCGATTCTTTTCAATACCAGTTTTACTTCCAACTGAAGAGTTCTGGTGCAGCAAATAAACTCAGAAAATGAATACAATGGACAAACTATGAAGACAGAGCAGAAAATACTTCTGACTGCTGAAGCCGGCCCTCTCTTTGTACTCTGCCAGGCATACAATAGAAGAGAAAAAGAGAGCACAGTGAAAATTTGGTAACAGTGTTTTTAAACAGTAAAAGTTCTGCACCACATTGTTAAAACAAAGTACCACCATCAAAAGGAGAAGCTTTAAGATGTAAATATTAGATTCCAATCCATATTGTTGTCCACAATGCCCCTGGAATCAACGAACTGCACAGCTTTTCCAGCTACCCAGCTGGTGTGTCGACAGCTCCATTTAATATTCTTGTCTAGTGATACAGCAAAGATCTCTCATGCCTATTTTTAAATGCACATTTTTAATATTCAATATAATGTTACTCTTTAACAAACTCTTTACTCCCTGCTTCTTTTATGAAGCTTCCTGTGGTCTTTAAAGGGATTGTTAACCAAAGAATGGATCACACTCTTTCTGCATGAGCAGATTCAGAAACACTCCATTAAACCTTTCAGTATTTAATATAAAGAGTAATCTCTCACCTCTGAGGAGATAAGCCAGTTGCTGAGTGATTAACTCTGGTGCCTTTTGAAGAATCTCTTTTACGACTAAAGAGGAAGAACACGCTTGTAACTCCAGGCTTCTGTCACATTGTTCATCTGGATTGATGACTTTGACAACAGCTGATTCCAAACTTTTATCATCACTATCAAACAAATATAAAAGTTATATATATTTATCTTTCTAGCTGCTTAGACAGCCCAGTAAAAAAGTGCAATATTTTTGTTTAATTCTGAACTACAACACTATTGTTATTGCTACATGAAGTCTGTTAGAAAACCAAAGAATGTCACAATGCACAATTCCTTTGCTGCTTGACACATCGCTAAGACCTAAAAGTTTATATTTCTTCTTTCAAAATCTACAAAAATTAATAATTTGAGAGAAAAATATTTCTACATATGCTGAAAATATCTCTCTTCATATAGAGAAGATTTTGGATTTTTTCCTATTGAAAAATCAAAAAAATCCAAAACCCACTGAATTCAAAAATACAAAAGGAGGGTTTTTTGCATTTAGACACTTTTATGTTTCTGTTTACAATACCAGTAACAAAGCCAAACTATGTTTAATAATGAAATGCTAATCATAATTCTTTAGAACAAAGAAACACAGGAAGGAACAGTAATAAACAAAAAGCAAACCCTATGGATAATTTTTACTGTGAGAAGTGAATGATGCACTGATCTGACAGCAGTTAAAGAATCAAAATCTGTGAGATTTACATATATTTCTCTCTTTAGATGTTTTCTCTACTTTTAATCTACAAGCCTCTCAGAGTAGGACATCGCAACAGGATGTTACTTGTCTTAAATGAAGTTCTAAAGAGAATTGGAAGTAAAAAGCATTCATTACTCTGGACAAGACAGGCGGACCATTTTAAAAAGGCTCTCTATAAAAGATTCACTATGGACTTGTAAATAGTCCCTTTTAAGGATGGGTATATGGACTGTAGTCTTCCACAGAGCAATTCTGAGCCTCTGGCACTGAGGACATTCTGGAAAAAATGCTGTAGTTGGTAAGGACTGCAATACTGCATCATCCATCTTAGCAGCATGTAAGCCAGCGTCTGGCCATCTCCAAATCAACTTAAGAGTCTCAAGGGAAAGCTAACTAAAAAAGCGGGAAATAAATTCTGATCTCTTCTTTAATGGTCACAGGAAACTTCCAAACCATTTAAACCAAATTATCTAATCTAAGCTGTGTGAAAATAGAAGGTTCTTAAAAATGGAAGTTCCCTTAGAAGTGATGGAAAGATGACTATTCAGCTTGTCATATTTATTGAACATAATGAGAGACAAAATATATCTTAACTTCCTTTTTTTTACCTATGTTAACATAGCAATATCAATATTAATGCAGAAAGAAAGTAATTTTTAAAACAGCTCAAACTCACATGAGCCATCTTATTATACAAGAAATGCAATACCTTGTCAGCATGTTGCTGTTTACAAGTGTTAAAGACAATTTCCCTTCAGCATTCAGCTGGTGCAAATTGATTTCATCTCGGAAGATATGGAATGACTCCGGGATATTTAGCTCTTCCAATATAAATCTTGTTTCAGTAAAGCAGCTAAAGTCTCTTCTTGGTATGTTCAACACAGGTAAACAAAGAACATCAGGAGGACTGACCTGTAACACAGGTGTGCATTTATCAGAATTGCATAAAATAAGAACTGTTTCTTACTAGGAAAATATTTTAACTGAGCAAGCAATTAGAAACTGCCTGGATTTTTTGTCTGGATTTCCCCCCACCTTTACTCACTCTAAAAAAAAATTAAAAAAATAAAAAAAAAATTGCTTTTTTTTTGTTCATCTATCTCTGCAATCTACAGAATGACTGGAAAAACTGGAGGAGAGAAAGGATAAAGAACGAAGTAGAGGGGTGATTTTTTTGCTGCTATTCAGTAAGATACCTAATACTCACCTGTTAACTTTTGTATTAAAAGAAATGTAGGTTAATTATATTTTAAAAACTCACCTCTGATAATAACAAAATCATTGTCCAGGAAAAGAATGTTTTTATAGTAAGTTTTAATATACTTAACAGTAAGATGTCCATAACAACACGGAAGAAGCGAATTAAGACCTCTCAGTCTAATTTTTGCATTACCTTGTCTAGAAAGTAGGCATAGGCCAGGGTAGAAATGAGTGAATCCATATCACAGGGTTTATTCCCAAGAACAACATGGACTTTTTCCAGGTGCTTGCTCCTGTTCTGCAACACATTAGAAGACAATTGCAATGAGTGACAATTATGAGAAAACCAAAGCTAAATTGATTAGAGCCGAAATACTTCAAGAGGCAAGTTAAGTATCAGGCATTATTCTCGGTTGTAGCACTTTTCACAATTGGTTGAAGGAATGGACTTACTATGGGATCAGACATTCCTTGGCTTCATACCTCCCAAGAAAGCCAAGAACTCTTAAGTTTCATAAGATACCAGTTTAGAACTCAAATGAGGTCTGGCCTGACAGAAATCTCTTTCAGAGCAAAGTAAGATAAGCAACAGCTTCACATACATGTGGAAAAAGCTTTTCAAAACACCTCACAAATCTAGTAAGAAAAGTAGTCCCAAAGAGCATGGAAATACACACTGCAAAACACAGGGCAAACAATGAGGAGCAAGAGGTAATTTTAATTTTACCTGTTTTCTTTACTCAGCTGAAATTAGTGACTAGACAAAGTAACTTGCTTTCACCTTGAATCTTCAGAAGCTGAACGTAGCTGAAGTACCACGGGGTTTGGGTTTTTCTCACTAGCAAAGGGAACTGAGCCTGTTCTGCATTTAATAAAATTAAGAGCCTCCAAAAGAAGAGGAAAAGAGCAACTACTGTGTGAAAGCAAATTATTGCAGGGAAGTTTCAACCTTCTTCACAATTGCACATACAAAATGTAAGGTGACAATCATTCTTGTATACATTGTTAGTGTCAGACTAGCTGCATGGATACATTACAGTTTATGTTCTTTCAATGAGCTATGCTTCTTAACAGGAGAAACATACCTGACTGATGATGCTAAAGGAGATGTTTCCAAACCTAATGCATGCAATTGGACATTTTTCTTGTTGGCATTTACAGCCTGATGTACTTTTTTACTATTTCAAAATAGGATTCTGAATAGAAAATAAAATTTTATTCCTTCAACAGATAATCTACAAGTTATCCTCAATTGTTATTAACAGGCAATTTTTTAAAAAACAACTTTTTCTGGTTGGTTGTTACTCTTAGCTCTACCTGGATATAAGGAGTAAATTTAGTTATCTTTCTCTTAAAGGAACATAGTCATCAAAAAATACCTTTGAGTAATAAAACCAGGATATATATTCTCCTATCCCTAACTATTTGGAAAGACAGACAGCTTTCTGAGTAATATAATGACTAGAACAGATATGTTCATTTATGCTCCAAGTCTTCACCAGCAACAAACTGTCTCAATTTTTCTCTTTTCAATATAATTTTTGTAGTATGTTCTTCTGCAGATTACATTTCTGTTTCATCTGACACCCTAAAGAATAACAAGTTCATGAGTTCATCATTTTTTTAGTATCTTTTTTAGTGAATATTAGTCCTTTTCTTTAGATTCATCTTAACTGCATAGCAAAACCCTGAAAAAGGAAATTGAATGAACTGATAAATCACTTACTAAATCTATGCCATTGTCCACCTCTAGGAATCCAGTGCAAACAACAATTATAAAAAATTTCAAGTCATCTGATGCTGTTCTCTCTCTACATATTCTGTACCTATGAAATTAATTGCTTCCTATTGCTCAGATTCCTCAAAACACTCTCCCATGTTGAAGTAGCAACAGTTATCTGAGTTTGTTTTGTCAGACCTATTCATGTCATTAGGTATATAAATGTTTTCTTTTGAAAAATTAAGACTTTTTTGTGTTGTCTTTAAAACTCATTCTCTCAAGCAATGAAATCTGCATACTTATTTTTACAACTCACATATTAGCTATAGCCTTATTACACAGTTGTATTGCAGTCCTAAAATCTGTAGAAAATCATGTGGGAGGAGAGCTACCAAAGTAGTTTTCAAAGAGGGAAAAATGTCTGTCTTAAAGCTGTTTAAAAGGGAAAGAACAATTCACATTTTCACATTCTTAAAAAAACCTGAAAAAAACCCAAACAAATAACCCAGCATCTTTCATATGTGTGTTGTATGTGTCAGTATGTCTCCTGCTCTTCATTGCCTCTTTATGAATGGAGACAGAATAATTACACAAATATTGAAGAATTCCAAGGCTGACAGTTTCTGAACCCTACACTTAACTTCTGAAGACATGAGAAAATAGGACTATAAAGGGCAGAATACGAAGAGGAGATAGTGGAACATGAAAGCTCTGGAGACCATCTCTTTGTAATACAAACAAGTCACCTAGCCATCTGAGGGCTGATTTTTTTCACTCTAGCACACCAAAATTTCATCAACACACATTAACCATGATTGTGGAAGAATAGGCTACCCTCTTGGACTCTTCTCAAGAACTTAATAAGAACTCTGAGATGGAACTTACTAGACTTGGGGTTTAATACAGACTAACAATGGGAGGGTGTGTTTCTTGGTCAGGCTGTTAACATACTATCCCTCAAAAAAAATGCTTTGTTCTTCCAGACTATTTCAGCATAAGACAAACCTGCTGTCGACGTAAGCCATTAGCTACTGCCAAAGCACAGGGACTGAAAAACAGATTTCTAAAGGCTTTCAGTAGTTTCTGTTGCATGCTGTCCTTTTTCTGGTCACTCCTGAAAGAATATATTTTTTTTCATCCACTTTAATTGGCTGTTTTAATGATAGTACCTCTCCCTGAGTAATGATCTGTTTATTTGCACACATTCACCCTGTTTCAGTCACTAATCTTGTATTTATGACTCATAGCAAAGTGGTTTTGCTATGGGGCTTTTCTAATAAAATATGACTGCAATTCTATAAAGTTAAAATACAAAGTCAACCTGTAGGCTGTCTTAGTAAGAATTTAATATTTCTATTTCATAGATTTCAAAGCCAAAATTGGCCAGAACAAACAGCAGAGTATGTGCTTCACATCCCGATGATGTAAAACATGCTGGTGAGAGAGAAAAGTGATAGTCCACATCTTGTTTTACCAGTCTGAATAATTTTCTTCATTAATATGTGATTTTTTAACACATGCCTTTGAATACCTCCACATTTTACAAAAATTATCACTAATGATAAAATAAAAAAAAGCTATTTAGAAATTTGCAGAATATGTTTAGACAGTTAGTTCTTCTAGTATTACATCTAGAAACATATAAAGGGAGCAAACCATTACAAAAACAACCTAAAATGCCTCTCTAAATTATTACAAAGCACAAGATCATGTTTGTTATTATTTTCCTAATAATTCCTAAAGTCCTCCATTTTCTGAAAAAATATTCCCATCTACATAACTAATCTCTTCTCTCAAAGACAAGCTGGATTTGGTGATCCTTATTGTTTCTTTCCAACTTGAGATATTCTGATTCTATGATACATTTCTAGAAATCTGCACAAATTTGAAATAGATAGAAACAGATCAGACTTGCAGGCAACCTGCACCAACCACAGTTAGAAGTCCCTAATCCTAGTATTTGTGTTTGCTTACTATGTACTGTCCCATTAGAGGCAAAGTTAAGGGGAAGGTCAGAACCATTGAGCTAAGCAGCAACCCCCCTAAGCACACAGATGCTACACTCAACCACAGATCAGGAGCTATGGTCTGAAAGTGACCAAATACAAAATTGACCAGCCAAAGTCATCTACAGGGAAGTGCTTAAACAGGTACTTGCTATCACTGACATAGCTCAGTATATTAATATCGAATTATTTACCTTCCCATTCCCCAGTGATAACCACTAAAATAATTCAGTGATACAAAGACCACACTTGCATAACCAATTCATTTTCTATGCTGAGCATCTTGATTATTTGAACTGTGTTTTTATCTTATCCCAAAATCATAGATATTTTTAATTAATTAATTTTTAATATATATAATTTTAATTTTATCAGGTTACTCAAGACAGCATTTCCATCATTCTATTTTAGCACAGAAAACCTTGTACCAACAATGGATATAGTTTATCAAAAGCTGAGTGATGACCAGAGTGTGATACAAGTGAAAGCAGGTTTATATATTGTTTTATTCTGTGGTGGATGGACATTCTGAAATTTGTGCATCTGGTAAAACTGCCAAACTGCAGAATGCTACTCCAAACATACATCTTAGCACAAACAGGTCCCATTTATCAATTCTATCATATGTTATCAATTTTGCCTATGAAAGCAACATTTTTAATCCTCTATCTGATTTCCAGCATCTTAGAAATTGTAGAAGTCAGTATCTTCAGCATGACATCACTTCCTTGGATAATCATTACTAGCAAAAAGACATCCATTGGTAAAAAACATGAAATAATCTTGCAGGACCAACCAGGTCTTGTCATCTGTAACCACAATGTGGCTTATCAAACTTTTAAAGTGATCAAAAAGGAGTGCACTGATAGACATGGATTTATGTTTTGAAGAATAACTGAAAATACTGTCAAAAACTATTTTCATATTGATTAAAATTACATTTTAAGAATGGAATACTCAGAACTCTTGTTTTCATCTTTCAGGGCTTAAATCTGAACTTATACTTAACAGGACACTGCACAAAGTGTTGCCTGTGACGTACTGCCTTTTCCTATGTATTTGGAACAGAAGTATGCTATCCCTCAATTCTCAGCTCAGATAATCGTTTTCCAACTCAGCTCCTCACAGGACCATCCCCAAGAGTCACATCATGTACCTGAGAGTATTATCAAGACACTTCTTGAACTCTGCAAGGCTTAGTGCTGTGACTACTGCTCAGGGAAGCTTGTTCCGGTGCCCAAACACCCTCTAGGTGAAGAACCTTGTTCTAATATCCAACCTAAACCTTCCCTGACACAACTTCAACCCTTGGGTCCTGCCACTGGTCACCAGAGAGAAGAGATCAGTGTCTGGTCTGCTCACTCTTCCCTCAGTCTTCTCTTCTCCAGACTGAACAGATCAAATTACCTCAGCCACTCTTCATACATCTTCCCCTCAAAGCCCTTCATCATCTTCGTTGTCCTCCTTAGGACACTTGCTAAGAGCCTAACATCTTTCTTATATTGTGGTGCTCAAAACTGCCTCAACATTCAAGGTGAGGCCACACCAGTGCAGAGCAGAGGGGGACAATCCTCTCCTTCAAGCAGCTGGTGATGCTTTGCCTGATGTCCCCCAGGACATGGTTGGCCCTCCTGGCTGCCAGGGCACTGCTGACTCAGATTCAAATTGCCAATGACCAGGACCCCCAGGTACCTTTCCATGGCACTGCTTTCCAGCATCTCATTCCCTAGTCTGTACATACATGCAGGGTTGCCCCATCCAAGGTGCAGAATCCGGCACTTCCTCTTGTTGAACTTCATAGGGTTGGTGACTGCCCAGTCCTCTAATTTGTCAAGGTTTCTCTGCAGGGGCTCCCTGCCTTCCAGGGAGTCAACAACTCCTCTCAGTTTTGTGTCATCTGCAAACTTCCTTAGTATCCCTTCCAGTCCTGTGTCCAAGTCATTTATGAAGATGTTGAAGAGCACAGGGCCTATGACGGAGCCCTGCGGAACCCCTCTAATGACAGGTCACCAGTCTGATGTGACCCCATTCACTACTACCCTCTGTGCTCGACCCGTGAGACAATTGCTGACCCATCACGTGATGTGTTTATCCAGCCGTGTGATGGACATTTTGTCCAGAAGGATCCTGTGAGAGCCAGTATTGAAAGTTGTACTGAAATCCAAAAAGATTCCATCAACTGGCTTCCCTTGATCCATCAGGTGGGATTCCCTGTCATAAAAGGAAATCAGGTTGGATAAGTAGGATTTTCCTTTCATGAAGCCTTGCTAGCTGTGACCAATGACAGCACTGTCTTTCAGCTGTTTTTCAATGCTTTCCAGAAAACTATGCTCCATAACTTTACCAGGCATTGAAGTCAGATTGACAGGCCTGTAGTTTCTGGGGTAGTTCTTCTTGCCCTTTTTGAAAATCAGGACAATGTTTGTCAGCTTCCAGTCAGCTGGAACCTCTCCAAATTCCCAAGATTCTTTCTAGTATAAACAGGAACACCTACAAAATGCTCACTGTCTCAAGGCAAAAAATTTGTCCTTTTCCCTGTCCTACATGCACATTCACCCCTCACACTAATAAGCCACACACAGCAAACACAGCAGTCACACACAGCCTTGCTTCTAAGCCACTATATGCTTTTTGCCACAAGTTTCAGTAGTTCTTCTATCCTTAAACTGCAATGAAATCACTGCATTTTACTGCATAGGATGGGACAGTACTTCTCATGGCAATTCTTTCACAAAAGGAGCAATATGGTTCAACAGAAGCGCATTAAAGAACAAGAAGCTGCAGAGACACATAATAATACCATGTCAGATACAACACTGAAGGCCATTTCAGTGTGGCTGAAGCACTAATAAGACAGTGTAAGCTGCACAGAGGTACTTAGCTTTCCTGGAGGTGCATGAGGGAAAAGCCTAATGATTCGGAAAAATCCTAAGATAGTAAAAAATCTGTGTTGTACTATTTAAAGTGATTTACTCATATGAGAGACAATTTTTGTACCTACTCAGTAGGTCTGAAATTCTACCTCCAAGCCAGAGGTACAACTTAATGAGTAGACATTTTGGAGTGCATCCTGCATTTGCCTTATAGTGTCAGGCAGTATTATACTTCCATTGGCCTAAGGGCTTTTAAGATGATTATTGTCAAAGAAACGGTTTTAAACCAAGGCAAAGTTAATTTACTATTTCATGAAAAGTTCAAGTTAGTTAAATATTTCATAAGTCTTTTCAAAAGAAAGCTGTATACTGGCCTGGGGAAAAAAAAACAGATGGTCTTTTATCCTGTTAAGTCTTTGCTCTCTCCAATTTTTGAGAATAGACAAAAAAACTATTATATTTCTCTGCCCCTGCAATATCCCAGTTATCACATACAGTATATAGTATTGTTTACAGTATTAGTTGTAAAACACATGGTTACATACAGATTCTCTTCCCTAAGGAACACAAAATAGTGGCAAAAATTTCAAGTGGGGCATATTTTAATCAATATACATTTTACTTATGGACTTGAAAAAAAAAATCTTTTTGCAGCAAACTTCAATATCACTAGCAGAAAAAATATAAAACAAAAGAGTGATTTTCTAAATCCACACCATCTGCTTTTGTATGGGAGCCACAGCCCTACAAATAAGATAAACAGAAATGAAAGGATCAAAAAGTCAATACCATCCTCAGAAATTACTGAATAGGCATAAAATATCACCTATGGTTTGAGTAAGAGTTGATAATAAAAGATTATGACTAGTCTATAACAAAGATGAGCAAAACGTCTTCACACCTTAGTTGTCAGACATACAGAATTTACCTGGGCTATAAGTGATACAAGTAATTTACTGAGTCTTACTTGCACTCCTCTCTCTGATGGTGACTGCACTTCCCACAGCAGGTTGAACACAGCCTTATGGTTATGTCTGGTCTTCTCAAATTAATACTTCAAAAGCTTTATTTAAGAGTCAAGTGCTTGATAAAAAGGGTTTTATTTAAAAATGCCACTTTCCAATTTCACATTGTTCTACAGAATGATACTGTTTAATTAAGATTTGGCACAGTCAGTTATTGCGCATGAGAATTCAGTTAAATATTTCCGCATTACCAACAGGTTCTGATGTAGCATTCTGCAGACAAATTTAACACTGTTCAAGAAAGAATTCTTGCTAACTACAAACACCTACTTTCTTTTCAATTCATTTTATGGCCTTTATTGCACTCAAGTCTGCTCTGCCCATTTTTGAAATACCTTCTCTCTAACTTATCTCAAACATTTACTCACATGGCAAAAAAACAGAAACGAAGGATTTCTACATGCAGTTTTCATTTGAAAATAATGCATAAATTACATTCAAATATAAGAAGAAGCACCATGGAATTGAGAACAATAATTGAATTGAATTTGTGATGGCTCCTTTTAAAATTAAGTTTATTCCATCAATTGTATCAACATTGATTTTTCATCATGTTTTATAAGCTTTACATGTTCACACTTTCTTGCTTCTCCAAATTTTTGTCTTTAGTACCAACATTTGAGAAACCACTTCTACTGGATCATGGGGTATATGGAATAGCCAATAGTATGGTTATCAGACTGAATCACACATGAGGTACACATACATGCCTACATTCATACACATTTTGGAATCTGGACTTCACCACTACATGTTTTGATCTAACTTTGCTGTTAATCTAAGGTAAAAAATGCATTAAGTTAGACAGATATTAAATATGCTTTGTCTTAGAGAATTAAAGAAACATAAGTTTTTATGATAGAAGATTAAGAAAGTGATAAAAGAAAATACCTATTTTAATGACCTCAGGCTCAGTAAAGATACCACATTACTCTTCCTGCCAAAACAAAAGAGAATATACTCTCCTATAACTGAAAAAGGAAAATGTTCCCAGCAGAATGATTATTTAAGCTTGACTCAGCAGTACTTCAAAAGCCTGTCAATAGGATTCTCTATCATGGAAGCTAATAAGTAAAAATCAAAATTCCCCTCTTCCTTTTATGCTGCATTAACTCACTTATTGTTCAAATTAATATGATCTGTGCAGGTTAATGCTCTCACCTAATAACTGAGTATCAGCAATACAGCATACAGCAATTCAGCTCCACAAAAGAAAACGTTGTATTCCTGCTCCAGGTCATCTTTCATGTCTAAAGACAATCCCAGCATACTTTTGAATTTTCAGCTCAAGTTACATAACTCGTCTTCCCTCTCCTTCCCAATTTGCTACTTAATAGCAAAGGTAAGACTGGGATGTCTATCTAGTTTACAGGCCTTGTTAAGATTCATCTCCTTTAGGAATTCTTAGGCTTACTATGGGATCAAAGTGTTCTTTGAGATACTAGAAACAAATGAGTTAAAAGTGAGGAGCATATTTACCTGAGAAGCAGAGTGCCCCTGTCACTTTAATTGTATCAGTTCTGTGCTGTGTCAAGAGGTCACAGGTGTCAATAAAGCCCTGCATCATACATTGCAGAGGCTGAATTAATTATAGACAGCAAAGAGAAAGTGTATTGGAGGAAAAAAAGGTGCACTTGTTTTGGTGAAGGCAGATGAATGCAACTCAAATAATACAGTTAATTTACCTGCCTCTTGCATACTTAACATCTGACCTTGGAGTGTTTAAGAAATTTAGGTTCTTTAAAATGAAGGAAGCAACTTGGCAACTGACAAGAAATTTAGCAAGAATCAGGAGGCACTTGAACACTGTGTTGTACAGGAACCTTTAGAGTTGAGCTTTATGCTTTTCATGCCAATGTAACCCTTACGTGATTGGCACAAACCTGAACAGGAAACCATGCCCTGAAGTGAGCAAATAGCCCAGTAGAAATAACACTAGTGACCAAGAAAATCATAGCTGGAAGAGATGATCAGGAGGCCAAAGTTACTTCCATTTTTGCCTTTCTCATTCAAGAATTTTTATCATATTATCCTTCTAAAATGCCTCACTCGATGGAAAGATGGATGCAGAAAAGATGCCATGTTTTGGGGTTTTTTTTCGCAGAGGAGGGAGCTCTTCAGCTGCTCTTTTTTCTTCCACAATGAAAATCAGTAACTAATTAAGAAGTACTCCTTTGTAGACTATAGTAGGCTGTACTGCTCTGCCTGCTCCCAGTACCATTCCCCTAAAACTCCTCTCTTAACATTGGCAGATTCTTTTTCTGTGAGGGAATTCTATTGTCCTTGTGAAAGATAGATGTTGGGTTGATTTTCTATGAAAGCTGAGCACAGACTAAAGATTGCAACAGTATGCTTGTTAGTAAAATGACAGTGCACTCAGAATGAAATGTAACTTTGCAAAACCAATCAATTTTTTTATTTGGGAGGTTTTAGAAAATAAATATATGCTTCATTACGAGGATGCACTGCCTTTTTATTCCTACAGTAATTAGTTATGTCTATACTGTTTAGATCCCCGAATTGCTCTCACCATAATACTACTATCATAGCCATAGACATACTGCATATGAGCAAGAGAAAATGCATAATTACATGCCTGTGTAACTTTTAACATGCAAATGATTTCAGTGTATGCCTAATAAACTTATGTTGCTTTAATGTCTAATATTGTTTTTACATAGATAATGCTAAAGCTATAGAAATTTTGAATTAGTTTATTTAGTAAATTAGGCTGGATTCAGGCTAGGGACAGAGGGAATATTGACCTCTTGAATACAATGCAAAGGATGTAACCTATACATCAGACGTCTCCATGTATGGAGTGATCCTCTTTCCTTGATCAGGTGGGCTGTGTCTATGTATCCAATCTGCTCATGAAATCCAAGGAGGTCATTAAATACAATGATGCGCTGAGCACTTCTTGGAGCAGTCTGAAACCACCGTAGTCAATTTGCCTCAGCAAAAAATTCACCTCAGCCATTCTCCACCATGACATATCTCCCCTCCAGCAAAGTCAAAAAGGCATAACCCAACATCTATTTCAATACTGTAGAACTTAGACCTTCACCCACACTGAGATGACTGGGATCTTCTCAGTCATGCTTCCTTTTGAATTGTGTGTCTTTTGCTGCAGCAGAATCAGTGCAAAAATGTAGTGCTGATGTCTCCATAGTCAGATACACAAGATTAAAAGGCTGATGATGTATTCCATTTCATTTCATCAGCTAATGCCAGTGCATTTCTTTAGAAGTCAATAATCCTAGACATAACATGTATTTTGCCTCTGCAGCCCACATTCCTACATACATTCGTCTCATGACGGCAAGAAGCCTCCACAGAGCTTTCCAAATTGCTCTCAGGTGATGAAGTCTGTTTCAGCATAAACATTACCCAAAACCTTTTCTGCATCAGACTTCCCCATCTATCCTTAAAGCATTAAGAAGGCATTCAAACATATTTCCTTTGTACCATTTGGCTCACTGCAGATTTTTTCTGTGTTTTAAGCACACAATTGACTGCATTAAATAACCTCATAATCACATTTAAAGGCTTAGTGATCTAGTGCCACCAATGTACTAAAATATATGATAACAAATGCAGTCAGCATTTTCCATACCATATGCTTGTAAATGTTATTCTGCAGGGAACCAATTAAAACTATGGAAAATTTGGAACGCAGACATATGGAACAAAACAAAGCAACTTATCTTGTCACTATGGTGCTTGCTCAGTACATCGATTAGGGAATGGTGATATTACAGGACAAACAAATGTCACTTTAAGTGTGCTGAAAGGCAATATACAAGAGCAATCTAAAGCATTCATTTTTCCTGTGCTGATGTTAGTTTTTCTTCTAATTAAATACAACAGGTAAAACACACTCCTGTAAAAACAAAAAGAACCACAAATACTCCTATTTAAAGAAATGCAACATTAGTCCTAATTTATTGAAAAAACTTCTGCTTTTAACATTCAGTGAGGGAAAGGTAAGAAATTGAAATGGAATCTTTGGGTTTCAAGGAAAGTATTTTGAATACTGCTAAGGATATAAGATTTTTTTCAAGAGAAAAAGTAAGTTTGAGCAGGTACTTAAATGTTTTTCTATAAAAATGTAGTGCATTAGGGAGAACACTGAATCTAGTTCTTGTATTTGTCCAGTGCATTGACAAATAAAGAAGAAATGAAAACCACTTTAAAGCAGAAATTTATCAGGAGGTGGAGTCATGATTACCTCATCCATGAGGCAAGCTGTAAAAGATTTGTATAGAGGAAAAATGCTTAAATTTGCATTTCTTATTCCTCCTTGTACTTCAGAGCCCTTCACTGCAGCAGTAAAAAGTCCCACAAAGCACCACAGAAGAAGATTATGAACCCAGAGCTTACATATTTGGGGTAAGACTCCTGGCTTGTTACTCTTGTAATGACACCTTGAAATGACATACAGATGATGATACTGCAAACAGTATTTATTATGATGACATTTATTATGTCACTCTGAACCACAGCTCCACTGCACATTACTTTGTCCTGACATAGAATATATGTAACTGAGCCATGTTCTTTATTTAATGCACTTGAACAATGGTACAGAAAAAAAAAAAAAAGGAAACTAATCATGTTAATTCTGCTGGTCATCAAGCAATGTTCCAGCACAGCTAAGACCTGTCAAGAACCACAATACAACAAAAACCTCTCTTTCATACAGAATTATAGCCAGATTGTCAGTAGCTACCAAAAAAACCTCACCTTGAATGGAGGTGAAAACTTCAGTAATGGTAAATAGCCTACTGATTGCACAGACTTTATGTATCACAGTAGTTTGATTTAATCTCATAAAAGATATGTTATAGAGAGATGAACCATAAAATTAGAGAATATATAATATCAAAAGTCATCTTTATGATAAGTATATCAACTATTACTTTAGTAGTATGGAAAATATTAGACAATCATTTAAAGTGCAATTACAAATTAAATTCAAGAATTCAAGCATTATTTGTATTTTAAAACACTTTATTTAGACATATCACATCAATTTTAGTTAAAAAAAACAACCCTGGTAAGCACTAACAGAATGTAAGAGCAACAAACACAACTAGAAGAATTTTTTTAATTTAAGATTTGGCTTGGTTTCATTCATTTTGATTAAGGTTTTCACAATGCATTATTTCAAATTTTCTTAATCAGAAGGAAACAGTAGGCATAAATTGACAAATTCATGTACGAAGAGACACTGACGACTGATTAAAACATTCTCCTCAATGGTAGTTTTGCTGAATCCTCTCACTTCAACATCAGAATGGGCAATTCATCATCCCTGGCAAATGTGCTGTCCTAGCTAATTCAAAAGACAAGAAATACTTTAGAAAAAAATAAGGTTACAACAAACAAAACACATTACATTAGTATTTCAACCTTACTTTTCAGTATCTTCTAGTTTTAAGGTATTTTTAACCCGTGAAAACACTGATAACTGCACCCTCCCCCAGACAGGGGCTTGCTAGATCTTCCTCAAAAGTCAGGGTCTTGGTTTCCAATTGAAGGCCATACTCCTAAGAAAATTAATGTTCATTGACTTCTGTGCCTACTGTAGTTAAGAATAAAGAGGGATCCAAAGGTAAGAAGATATATGTAAGCTACAAAAAGAACAATCTCCTTCCACTTATGCTATTACCTTACTTCCACTAAACCACAGAGCTACAAACTTACTTAAATTCTGATTCTGAAGGTACAAAAATCTGATGCAAGATCCTCTCTAGGTCCTAAATCTGTGGGGGAGATCTTAACCGAACAACAACAATAACAACAAAAACCATCAAAACCCCCAAAACCTATGCATATAAAAGCAATATATACAAGCCAAAATATGACCACAGCAGCCTGGCCCACACTTTCATATTGGCAAAGTCTGAGAACACTGACAGGGCATCTTGAATTGTAAACTCCAGCTCAGTAACTCAGAACACAACTTACTCCACCACATGGACATGCATCATATGTCAGTAAGACATTAGGTTTCCGATTATGAGAATGCTCTAACACCTGAACTAAAATTTCTCTGTATCCTCAAGATGTTCAAAGGATTCATTGCCCTTGAAAATACTGACAAGCATTCAGATAAACACTCGTTACCACAGGAACAGTGATAACATTAGAAACTTGTGATGATTTCATGGTTTTACAGTGTAAGGTCACTCTCTGTTCCTCATTTGGTATTTCTTTAGCTTGTTATTTCTCCTTAGTTAATTGCATGGATCTCAGCAGATCAGAGGACCATTACACATCATTCTGTGTAATGTAACTATTTATCACTGAAAGAACACAAGGAACAACTGCGTAGCTTTCTTTTCCTTATACGGAAGCACATACTGGTCTTGTACTGCTGTTGAAAGCGTATCTGTTCAGCATTAATGGAATTAGGAAAGTCTGTTAAAAATAAACGCAACGTAATTCTTTCCTTTCTTTTACCAGCTAAGTAAAACAATATTTTTTCTTAGGGTCCACGCGGATATGGTATAATGGCAATATAATTATACACAGTCATATTTGAGCATTTAATCCCTAGCTGTAGATGGAGTTCATATGTAAAAGCATCAATATATACTTGTCACTCCTGAATAAAAAAAGCACATCACATATTAAAAAACATACTGACTTTAGAGACTTGAGATTTTCCACTACATGATTACTCATATTATTAAGCTGTTTCATTTTATAAAAACCCACAGAGGCTTTGTGATTTGAGCCATATATTACACAAAGCAATATGTGAGCAAATTTTGAGAATGAGGTGTACTTATGAAAAAAGACTGCTACACCTGTCAGAGGAGATCCATGTCCATTTGCTGAAATATTGCATGAATATTGCATTCCTGTGATTTAAAGACCAGCCTACAACTACATTGTGATGATGCTCATCAACTGGGGGAACCGGGACATGAACAATTATGGTAGTTAGTGTCACAATTAGCATGAAAAGAGAAAGTTCAAATTTGATTATTTTTTTCTTTAAAACCAATCTGTAATATATACAGATAGCAACATATATATGTATGTTCTAACAAAAGCCTGACTTGCATTAGCTGTTTTGTTTTGAAGGGTATATTTGGGCCATGCAACACGCTTAAGGTAACATTAATAAGAAAATCTGCAGTTCTCGCTCTGCCGACAGTTTGTGAAATCAATTAATGTGATACAAAGTGAGAGCTGTACTTCACAATAAGATGAAATTCAACTTCAAATGCCATTTAAAAATGCATAACATGGGAAAAGTTAGTAACACAGTTAAATGAAATATACACGTAACTGTTCCTCAGGAAGGAATTATCTTC
Organism: Serilophus lunatus; assembly: GCA_013399895.1. Classification (NCBI taxonomy): domain Eukaryota; kingdom Metazoa; phylum Chordata; class Aves; order Passeriformes; family Eurylaimidae; genus Serilophus; species Serilophus lunatus. The sequence goes on along the minus strand of VXBA01004830.1, from coordinate 67,537 downwards.
TCAGGAATGCTTCAGCATAAAAAATGACATTCAGAGAATGCAGGAGAAAATATTTAAATTACAAGAATTTTTAATTAATATGTAACACCTCAGAAAAAAAATGCTGTCAGTTTTTGGAAGTCTGAATACCTTGCAAATAGCAGAACACAGAAGGCACATACCATCGCTAAGCACTTCCTTTATCCACATTGGCTGACATGATACCAATAGCATGACACTATCCAAAAGTTAACTAGCAAAGTCTCAGCATAAATATTCCAAGATTGAAAGGGGAAGGGGCATTTCAGAAATTCAGTCTTAAGCAAACATACTGGTATGGCATTTTCCCAGAGCCAAACTAAAAAGTGCACAAAAGCACTTTTTTAAATATTACGTAAGGGCAACCAATTCTCCTAATACCAGATTTGTCAAAACCAATTATAGTTCAAAGTGAACCTCAAATAAAGTTGTAGAAAGAACATGAACCTCAGCAGCTTTCTACAACAGTGTTAGTATGTTTCTCCTATTTCTGCCAAAATATCTTTGATTTTGCCACATAGTGTCGAACTGTATCAATGCCACCTGCTTGATCTCAGTCCTCTCTTCCAGCTTTACCCTGCAAATTATCATGTATTCCATCTCCAAATTACCAAAATTTTTACTTTTCACTCCTTAATGTCTTTAACTTTAAAAAAATATTTCTACATTTTATGTTTTTGAGGATTTATATGTTTTTATGAAGAAAATAAATTTAAATGTCTGTGATGGAAAGAGGTTACAGTAACTTCTATGCAGCACCGTTTTATTTTACCATTGAAAGGTAAGACTCTCAAATTATGGACACAAGAATGCCCACAGGTATGAACTTTGGACACTTTACATGCAGGGAGTTGGTGTGTGTATGCGTATAGTCACGTAGGTATGCCAGCCATATTCTGTAAGACAGAATATCTGACTATCCTCCTATTTAATAATATGGAGAGAACTACTTCTATGTAAGTTTCTAAGACTTTAAAAATGATGAATACCTGCTTTGGGACTAACACACCACGTAAAAGTTGCGTACAGAGAGGGATCTTTGTTTCCATCCCCACCTCAGAGGTTATATGGTCAGCCCTTTTCATCTTTTCTCCAGTTCTCCTTACTACCAGTACTGTAGAACTAGAACTAATTACACCCAACTCCACTCCCACTCTTCTACTGGTTTCCTGGCAGAACAGCTATGTGTCTCTGAGCACAGGGACAGAACAGGTATCACCACTGACTTACCTTACAGATTATCATTACCTTAAAGAGTCATATTGCGCTGATATTCTGTGTCTTTCTTTTGCTCCCCACTGACGGCAAGTCCAATTCAAGGATTTTTAATTAAAGAGCAGATGATAAAGAGTTAAAATCATGCCTGTGATTCTTTCTCCTGGGACACTCAAAAACATGCACTTACAAGAGATGAATTTTAACAGACAGAGACAAGACAGCTTTAGTATCAAGTGCTGAATGACAGATCATTCTGTCAAAAATAGAAATAAACATTGTGCCTCAGCATGGCCTTCTTCAGAAAGAATAGAAAAACTTTCTTCCCACAGACCATTCAGCAACAGAAACTATGAGCATCAAAGAGGAGAGGAAGGGGAAAATCCATCTATTTGAGTCTGGAAACACACCACTATTTTCAACTGACATTTGGCTCCCTTGATTTACACTGTTCTCTGGCCTCCCAGTACACCTATCAAATTCATACAGGTGTTTGTATAAGGACTTACTAGGAGAAAGACCTAGTTACTAAGGCTCAGTGGGTTTGAGCTATTTTAAATTTTATGCATGTGAATTTATGTTAATTAAATTCCCTTGGAAACATTTGGAATTATGTGAAGCTTGGCCACTGAAATTAATATCTCTCTAACAATAGTAACTAAAAATTGCAGACAAACAATGTAAGTGTAGAGAAAATAGAAGTCTTCAAGACTCAAGTCAAGTTTACAAGTTTATTTAGACTCTTGACAGAACCAGGAACTAAATAGGACACTTCTGCATTCAATAAATATTACAATCTTACTTTCACTTTTCTCTTTTCGGGGGTTTTGATTTGCTAGGGTTTATTGGCTGGTTGTTTTATTTGTGGGATATTTTTGCTGGGGGTGTGTGTGTGTGTGTGTGTGTGTGTGTGTGTGTGTGTGTGTGTGTGTGTGTGTGTGTGCGTGTCTGTTTTGGTGGTTAGTTTTTGTTGGGGTTTTTTCAGTTGGTTGTTTTTTGTTTGTTGGGAGGGTCTTTTTGAGTGGGTATTTGTACGATTCTCAGTCTCTGGCCTGGGCCCTATCTTACTGAGTAATCATTAAGTCAAATAAGGTTCCATGACTCCAGCAAGCTATTCACAAATTAAATGTGTCACATCATAAACTTGTTCAAAATAGTACTTAATGCATAGGGACAGAACGCGGCTTGCAAGCACCTAAGTATCTCTGTAAAGATGCAGGAAGTACAAGAACATGCCCTTGCGCGGTCTGTTATCTGTTCTTACAGACTTATATCTAATTTTTTTACTCCAGAAGTGGTTTCTAACAACATGCTGTTCTGTATAACTCACATAAAATTATTACAAAAATGAGTTACTTTCTAAACATTTAGCAGTAAAGGGTTACTCTCCAAGAAAAAAGAACAAAAAAAAGCATATTTGAATTAGAAAACATGCCACTCCTTAGCTTCTCTGGACTGTCACAATAGTCAATTGTAATGGCTAAATCTTTTTAATGTGGAGATAAATGGTCTTTTAGCTATAGCTGTGTACAGTGTTGGTGACATCCAGTCACCTGTTCTGTCTACAGCAGCTGTGTATTCTGCTAGAACCTCTGAGGGACAGAGCTTATCCTGTCGTTTCTGTTTAAAACAATAAGTCAGTTGACTTGAAATGTTTTTGCAAGAATCTGTGATGCTCTGAATGTATCTGTTCCCTACATACTTATTAATATCCAGACTTGGACATACACTCAAGAGCATGTCAAACTATGACAACATAGTATATTGATCTATTTAGATTTTGTAGAATAGCTTGAAAAAAAATTGTTTACCATATTTCTTTTTGTTTCAAAGGAGGAATTAAAAGCTCTTCATATTTCAAAGAATCATGGAATCCTCGAATATCTCAAGTTGGGAGATATTCCTAGGGATAATTGAGGTAAACTCCCTGATCCTTGCAGGGCTAACCTAACACTAGCCTAGATGACTGAGAGCATCACCCAGATTCTCCTTGAACTCTGACAGGCTTGACACTGTGACCACTTCCCTGAGAAACCTGTTTCAGTGACTGACCACTCTCTCTCTCTCAGTGAACCACCTTTTCTAACGTCCAATCTGCAATTTCCCTGATGTGGCTTCTTTCCATTTCCTTACGTCCTATCACTACTCACCAGAGAGGGATCAGCAGCTTCCCTTCCACTGCCCCCTCCAGGTCTCCTCTCAGCCTTCTCTTCCAAGCTGAGCGAACCAAGTGACCTCAGAAATTTTTGGAAATCTAACACTCAAGGTCTTCAAATTTTTCCTTCAAATGCAAATTAAAATCAAGCACTGAGAGTACTTTATTTCTTTAACAGTGTTTGTCAGAAAGACAAAAGCTATAGCATATAATATGGGCATAAAGAAAGCCTTCTTTCTTTAGAGGTGCGTATTTACCTAAAATGGCAGTATCTCTAATACCTATGAAAGATTCTGACTGGACCAGTCTTATTCAGTAAGGTCTCCACCCCTGCCACCTCAGGAATTTTACTGCCTATCTCAGAAATTTCTAGATGTAGACTCCCTAGGGTTTGTGTTTCTCTCTGTGCATACAAGTTATAGAAAGTGCAAGTGTATAAGGAAGTGAACTAGATGAAAGTGGTAATTTAATAGTATGGACTAAGTGAGAATTGGTAAGGCTGAGATGCCAGGTTGGAAAGCTACACTTGGTATTTACAGCCTCCTTCCTTCCAGTTTCCTCTCTTTTGCCATTTTTTTTTTTTTTATTTTTATTTCGCTAACATATGGGCTCTCTCTTCATAAAGGATCTATATAGTCACTTTGGAAACACTAAAATCCAAACCTGTATTTTAAAGCAAATCCCATATTCACTTAAATAAGTCTGTGACAGACTTTCATTCATTTGAGGGAGATGCTTACACCTTACAATGCCTGGAATGCAACCTATAATATCATTTTATGTTTTCAGATTACTACTCCAGCTGTATTTTCTGCTATTGTACTGCAGTTCAAGCAATTACATGAAATTAATATATCTACACTTGTCATTTATGGAAGCAAAGAGTAGATTCTGTTCCGACAGGCTGCTGTTAACTCAATATGTATAACTATTATCTGGTTAGAAGAGAAGCAGCTAGATTATAATCACTATTAATACGGCAACTAACTAGGTTGTTTTTTCCACAACATCATCAAACAGCAGTGATGTACAGTCTGGAAATTTGAAATATGCAAAGACTTATATAAATTCTAACCGGTTAAAAGGTAGGTCCTTAACTGAGTGCACTCAAAAATGGAGGACACGTGTAAATAGTCTAGAAAGATGTAGAATGTCTTTCACATCTTGTTTAGCATCTTTGCTTAGTTTCCAACACAGCAAAATGCAAAGAGAAACAACCGCAGAGACAGACAGGATGATCTCTCTGGTTGTCTAGCAAAGGAGAGCATGTTGTAAGGTACAACAGAAAGCAGCAGTTTATAAACAATCATATCCTAAAATGCAAGATGCCCAAAAGTACAAATCTGTACCTCTTTGGCTGACACAAAAGGAAGTGACAAATTACAGTATCACAAGTACTGATGAAGAGCCACAAAGTACTTATATTATAGCACTCTGAAACCGCTGAAATTTACTGGAAGGCTATAATAGTTTCACACACACTGTACACCCCTACTCCTGGAAGCCATATGGCAGTATCATCATTCTGCCTAATAAGTATCATATTGGATGGAAAGATAGCAGAGAGAAAAAAGAGGGAAAAGGGAACAAAAATAAGCTTATTGCTGTCTGCATTAAAAGAGCACATTTTTATATTTAGGGTTCCATTTTAGCACACTAGAACCACCCTTCTGGGTTCTTTCAGTATAAACATAAATGAATGCTACCAGAATTGGCATTACTCTGTAACAAAAAAAGCAGAACTTTAATTCTTAACCTAATAGAACAGTTGCAAGGCATTTGACAGCAAAATTGCAAGGAAGTTCTACAAGAGGGTTGGGGAGAAAAATCAATAGTAAGCCCTAGAGTTTTCTCAAACAATGGTTTCCATCATAGACAATTTGGTGAAGAGACATATTCAAATTATTTTATATGGGGACAGATAGAGTACACAAAAATAGCATGTAAACTGTTTCCATAAAAGTAAGCCATATACTTTAACTTGTTCTATTTTCAAGAAACAAGATCTCAGCATTTTCAGAGTTTCTCGTCTTCACACTTACCTAAACTAAAAATGTTTCTTTGGATCAGTTAATTTTCTCTATCAACCGTAACTTTTGTTTTATTTAGAATATGTAAATAAATTATCTTTTCAGACCAGGAGACTGTAACTGGTTCAATTATTCGATTACACAGAGAATGAGGGGACGTGAGGGGAACATATGAAGTTAATAGCTAATTTTTTTTCTTTTTTTTTTTTAAATGAAGGCTCAACATTTTGATACTGAGACAAGATTACACTATAAACAGCTATTTCACAAACTTGGCAAAACAGATAAAACATCTCAGACATCCCTCTTCCACTGCGCAAAAGCTCACAGTTGAAAACTGTGCGATGATCTTCAAGAGATGCTGAGATTAGACCACTTAACTCATTTTCACATGTGATCTAAATCAGGATATAAATCCATGTCTCTAAGAGATTAAAGATTAGAAATCTAATCTGCACCTTTCTCTCATCCCTGGAATGAAGGCTTTAAGGCGTGATTATAGTACTCCAATAAAGTAAAGGCCTTTGCTTGTTCTTGTCCTAAGACCGTCAATGGTGAAGTTCTAGAATGCATCAAGTTTTCAAGGGAGGGAGGGAATTCCAATTAGTAGCACAGAACTGTTTTTATGTAAATTCATGTAGTTAGCCACTCAGAATATGCAGAAAGCAAAGAATTGCACAAAACCATACCACACCTCTCTTGCATTCATATACAAAAAGGAAATTTATGTAAAAAATACATGAAAAAAAAAAAAGGCAAGATGCATAATTTTATAGCTGGTTGTAGCAACTGCTGAGAGAAGTGCACAAATTTCCTGTGGAGTGCTAGGGAGGAAGTATATCATCTCTTACTACAGACAATGCATTAGTGATATGATTCAGCCTATAAACCTCTCACAAATTGAATGAATAATTAATTTTGAAGGAAAAAAACACAATATGTAATTCAAGTAAACTTCAATTACAGTATTTCTGCTAGTCCAAACATCACTATGCCTACTATTTCAACTAACTCAAGAGAAAGGACAGCTCAGTTCATCATTGCATAAAGGGAAAAACTGGTTTGTTTTCTGTGCTGTAGTAGTTTCAACTGAATGTGTAATTGCCATTTTCATGCCTGTTGAATTAAAAGACACAAAAAATCGAAGAAACAGAGAACCAAATTCAAAACCAGAGAGAGGCTAGAAACAAAACAGTGGGGTTTAAATAATTTTTGGTCTTTTAAATTCATCAGGCTATTCACTTCACACATATATAAAAACCATGCAGAAATCTAGCAGGCTAACATTTCTAAAATTTCATATAGACCTAAACATCCTCTTATAGACACAATACAAAGATACACCCCATAAAACCACTTGTTCTTTTAAGTAATGTAACTGCCCAGTCTGAAACAGATTTATCTTTAAGAAACCTAAGTAAACATATATGGAACTTATGTGGACTGCATACAGGCATTGTCAAAAAAGAGTACTTTTCCAGCAATTTAAACTATGACTTCACTTCATCTGACTCAGCTGTAACATAGTGTAGCCGTTTGAAAAAACAAGGCTTTTGAAGGGGGGTGTAAGAGAGCAATCCACTTACCTGATTTAAAATTCAATTTTCCTCAAAAGCCGTTTTGGGAAGGTGGGTTGCCCTCGGCCAGGACGGCGCGGGGCCTGCACCAGTCCCGGTGCCCCCGAGGCCGGGGCCGGGCGGCGGCTCATCGCCCCGGGCTCCTGGGAGCACGGGGCCGATCGCCGGCCGTCACCGCGCATGGCCCCGGGGCCGTCTTGTGCAGTGTGCGCAGCCCCTCGGTCCCAGAGCCCAGACGGCTTCTGTTCCTGCCCATTGTCCCCCTTCCCTGCGAAGTGT
>VXBA01004830.1:25821-59688 GCA_013399895.1 Serilophus lunatus | reverse complement strand
TTGTGTGTTTTTTTTTTCCTTGCATGTTGGGGGTCCGTCAATGGAATTCTGGGGTCTCCTGGTGGTTACCCCTACCTCTCTAATTTAATTCCCCTGGAATAAATTGTTCACCTGCTGAAAAATTCTATTCAGTTTTCTGTCACTTTTATTGAACCTGCCCCCTGAACATTAAAAGGTGGATTAAAGCATCACACATAGTCAGGCCTGCAAATGACTTTGACTGAATGTCAAAACTTTTTTTAAGTCAAAGAAAGGCTGCTGAATCAATCAACTGATTATTTGTCAACTGTCTATATTTAGGACTGCTCCTCCAAGCAATTAAAAGTTTACCATTTATCACTGCTTCAGAAAAAGTCACATTCCAAATGGAGCAGTTCTGCTTCTCATCAAAAGAGAAGTTTTCCTCTTTCCACGTATTCCACTAACTGCAGAACAGCCTACAAGGTTCTCCAAGTAGAACATGCCTGTCTCTGTCAGCACTACAGATTCAAAGACTCCACATATTTTCATGACTTATAAAAGCATGGTAGTAGCTGAAGAAATAATTCAGAGTTTTCTTCTTCCCCAACAATTCACCTTTGTTTAGGATTTTTTTAATCTGTATTGTAGAAGTGCAAGAAAGTATTTATTGAGGATTATTCTCATGCTCTATATCTGTGTATTCAGCCCAATAAGAAGCCTGATGGTGTACCACTTAGTCAAAGGCTGCTTTAGCAGCTAACTTGATTAATTACTGTCAGGGAGTATATACAGAGCCACTCCCACACAGAAGACTAAATCAAAATCAAAACTGTGCAATTCCAAACAGACATGAAACCAATTATTAGTGTCAAAATACAGCAAAATCAAAATTTAACAAATAAACAAATAATTTCAGATATGCTTCAAAATCACTCTGCTCTAGACAGAATTTGCTATACGGAGGCCTAAGACTAACACACTGAGCCTAGAGGGGAAAGTATAGAAGCAGGTTATGACTGTGTAAGATGGAACTGGGCCAGTGCATTATGTCTATTAGTCTACTACTATCAAATGATAAATTAAACAAGGAAGGAGAAGTATCTGATGTCATCCAGACGTCATCAATTTCCGAAATGTTCCTAACCTTTTCACTGTCCATCTTCTGTCCTTACTGTGCCACAATCTATTTGTAACTCATTAGAACAAATGATATCATTACAGCTATTAAGGATTGTGACTGCTCATACTGCTGCTGGCACCAGGCTTCCTTCTTTAATAAAAAAGAATATAACAGGAACATTATGAAGTCATTTAAACTCTAAGCCTGATCTCTCTCAGGACTTCAGGCTGGCAAACAGGACCCAGTCCTGCTCTTTCCATGCTAAAATCCTACACCTATTCCACACCTTCCTAGAACAGACACACCATACCTAAAGCTGAGATTTTACTCCCTCTTTTGTGACACCTCTCTCTGAGGGGAACATATATAACAGATATATAGGGATTAATGAAAATATCCTATGCACAACTCAAGCCCGTAATCTTAGCATCACATTCAGTTTAGACACACATTTATTGCCTATTGCAAAGTCCTGCAGGCTTGTTTAGCTCATCAACCTTTCCTATCTACCCTCACCTCAGAGCTAACACTCTGTCTATCATTATCTGATGGCCTAATCACATAAAAGTTATTTGGCTTAAGCAGAAGTAACCTGGCAGCTTCCACAATCATGCTGTGGAAAGACTTCCCCAAGCCTGTCACTCTCAGACAGAGCCATATGACTCACAGAGCCATATTGGCTCTGCCCATACAGACCTCTGTCTTCCAGCTCTCCTTGCTCCAATACATGAAAGACAATACCAAAACTACAATTTTGAAGCCTTATCGAAACTTTCTCTGCTTCACCTACCATGTCCAAGTCAATAATAAAATTTTAACTTTTATCTCCAGCCAGACAGTAGCAGAAGAATGAAAAGGGTAATCAGATAATCTCATTTCCTCTGGTGTTGCCCCTATGTTTAAAAACATGTTTCCAAACCTCAGCATCTTCCTTTTTTTCATAACTCTGACATCACTCAAATCTGTAAGCCCTACAGTATTACTGGAACTGTTCAACATGGTTCACAACCACTCTTTGTTTAAATATTTACCTCCGAGTTAAGTTGGTGTAATGTATTCACTTTTTTCCCCACATTACTAATGAAAATTGACTCTGTAGTTCCTGTTGCATGTTTTTTTCTGACAGATTTAAGTAACAAAAGGTTAATCAACTCTAAGACTCTGTTTCTGCAACATTTTTATGTGTATGTACAACTTATACATGTGAGTTTTCCAACTGAAGTCAATATCATTACTCATACTCTTTAATTCTGTACATACGGTAACTGCCCTGCTAAGTGGAGCCAAGTCCCTCATGTGCTGCTGGATTAATGTAGAGAAGATACATGAGAAGGTAAGACTTGAGTCCTTGTCTTAATGCTTTGAAAGCATTTTTACTTCTTGACTTGGAGAAGTTTATCAATTTCTGGAAAATTAACTTCTGCTCACCTTCTGTAATGTCTCTCATTTCCCATGAGGCCACAACTTTATTCCAGATAAATGAAATACTATGTTCAAAGTAACCACTGCCTATCATCGACAAGAAAACCCCAGATAGGAAAATAAAGGCAATATTTATAAATATCTAAGTGACTCACCTTGTTTTTAAACTGTGGTCACATAAATTTACTTATGTCATACCGTCATCAATAACGATTCTTTGAACTTCTTTGCCTCAGAAATAAGCAGATCATTCATTTTTGATACTATTCTCAAGGGCATCTCCTTGGTCAAGAGCCTCTCCCTCAATTCAGAAAATGTCCAGTCACACAGTCCAGTATTTCTCTGGGCACATCTCTCTAGGGGCATAATTCTCCATTTGTCCAATGTGTTATCCTGCCAGGTTTAACATTGGTCTAGCATGATAGTCTGTTTTTTTATATCAGCAAGGGATTAAAAGAACTTGAATTTTTTAGAGTTTGTGTTTTTTTTTCCAAATGCTGTTAAACTGCTGAAGATGACACAGCATCTCGAAAGATTATTCCCCTACCTAATATGCTATTCTCTGCAGGAGAAAGACCATCTTTCAATTACTAGTTTGAAGCAGTTTGCCGCAATATGTGGATATATCAGTATTATCTGCACATTAAGCCCTTTCCGAGGCTCATTCTGTTCTCTTTGACTTCCCTGAAGCCAGCATATGAAGCATTAGGCTATCCATTAAGCACAGAAATAAAGCCAGGAAAAAAGTACTGTCTGGCAGCCCTTGTCTCAGCATCTCTCAGGGGAAATTCTGAATTATTTATTTATTTATTTATTTATTTTAGTTCTTACAGCTCCTTTCTTGATAGACTCTCTTGATTTAACTTCTCACAGTCATCCAGCTTCACTGGAAAGTTCTGAAGCACATGAGATTACTTGAAAAATACCAAACTTAACTATCTCCTGCAGTATACAGTATTTCACACCATTGAATTACTAAAGAAATAATTCCTGAATGTTTAGTTATCTATTTAATTGACTTTATCATTTTGATAATCACTGTAATAATCATTCTGAAGTTACACCATTGAAGCTTTAAACATTTGGTTTGCTACATAAATTATAGAAAATTATGTATTGACTGCTCAGTCACTCTCACTCCTTTCCAACCTGAGAGTTAGCTGCACCTGAAAGAGTCTAATCAAGAGAGATCAGTAACATAATACACTTGGGAAAATAGAGCCAGTGTTTGTGAAGTATGATATTTTTGCATAATATTGTTTAGAGTTCATGAAAGTGCTTGAATAATTTAACAAGCTTGCAGAGACAGACAAGAAAGTCAATGCATATTATTTGTGTCTTCAAAAGTATTATTGTAAAGTTTCCTAGAGACCAGTAAAAAAAACTAAATAAAAGAAAAAGGGGCTGTAATCCTCTCATGATATAGTACAGAATTAAGAGTTAAGGAAAAAAGGACAGAAACAAAAAGTCAGTTTTTACAATGAAAAAAAGCCCCGAAACCATGGATTCTCCAAAAGGATATGTGCTGGGATATATGCTGTCCCTCATATTCATAAATAATAAATAATACTACTTCCAGTAGGACAAGCAGGCAAATAATAAGATGAAAAAAGCTGCAGACAATATCAGATTATTTAGGAGAGTCAAATCTAAAACTAGTTACAAGAACTGCAGAAAAGACTCATGACACTGAGGGACTAAATAATAAAATAGTGAATGGAAATGTGGGCCAGGAGGTGTAAACACGCAAAAATGTGAGAAAACCTCTCCATTTTTAACTCTATTGAAGTACTGTAAGCTGTCAGATAGCCTTCAAAATAGCCAGATGGGCTTTAAAATGGGTATTACTAAGCAGAATAAAAAATCTTGCATTCATTTTACATGATACTTTGAAAGCATCAGAAAAAATGCTTTCTAATAGTAAAACAGAGTAAGTAGAATAGCAAGAACTTTTAAGAAAATGGAAAAAAATGAAGTGTTATACTACTATCAGACTTTTATGCTATCGTGACTTAAAACTGACAGGCAGTTCTGGGTTCCACAACTTTCAAAGGGTTAATAGAATTAATAAAATCTTCAGAGAGAGGACACAAGGACGAGCAGAGTGATAGAAGTATGCTCAAGTATGAAGGGGCAATAGAAAAACCTTAGCTGGGAAATGTCTGAGAGAAGATAAGGAAGATATGGTAATACTTAACTACAGATAGAAAATGAAGAAAAAAATATTCATTCAGGCAGAAGAATCACAGAAGACACATTAAATATTTCAGACAATTCAAAGAAAATAAACTGGGATAATGTACCGCTCACACAAAGCATATTACAAAACTGTAAACCCCACTGTCTCGTGGATTTTATTGAAGCCAAAACATAAAAAAAACATAACATAGGCAAATGTACAGAAGGTGGTTCTAGCTGACCAGGACTTGTGTATTCTATGGTTTGTAATCCCTCACTAGACAAGATAGAATGCTGGTTTAGAAGGACATTTGACCCCATCTAGTCTCACCTGTTCTCATCTTATTACTAGACTTAAGAAAAACTCGGGAAAAACCTGCAGGACTGAACCATACATGACAAAAAATGTCAATGCAGCATCTCTAATAGTCTTATATTCTGTCATGTTTTGCTTTCTAACATCTTCCCTCCTTGGTTTTTACATAGATCATCTCTAACTATTTTAAAGATGAGTGTTGAAGATTACTAAGGACATTTTACAACTACATGACAAGGCACAAAAGCAAAATTCATTATTCTTTAAGAAAGACTAGTCTAGTGGAAACTTTATTATGCAAAGGTAACACACATAGAATTTTCCTCTCAAACAACCAATGAAGGTACATGATACTAAAGTCTTATAAAACAAAAAAACCCCATATGTACTTTGTGTGGCATACTCTGAGGCTGTTATTTGTTCCATGTGGAAAAACAACCTTGATTAATGTTCTGGTTGGACCTCCCACAATACTACTCCTGTAGAGGAGACCTCTGCATGAAAACATGCCTTTTCCTCCCATGATTCAGAAGGTACACAAAGAATTCTGCATTTCTTTTGAAAACTCACATTGCAGGAATAAAATGGACTGTGCTTTTGTGATGTGTCCAGTTAATTTATTATTTACTAATTATCTAATTCATACTATCTAATACCCATTCTCCATGGGCTTCTTCAGATTATTAGTTTTCTGGGCAACTCCTTCCTGATTATCACCAGCTATTCAGAAAGATTAATGGAATATTTGCTTTTAGAGGTAAAATCAAGTTGTTTTTAATGCTTGTCATTTACAAATGGGAACCGCTATCACTGCATAATTAGCATGTACTAAGTAAGACCACCTATGATGTACTTGAGCAGAAAGTTTGTCAAAACCAAATCTCCAGTTCAAATTTCACAATATATGAAATGCTGACATGAAAAGGTGCTAAGTATTTGTAACTACAGTATGCAGTAACTTCTAAGAGAGCTACCAAAGTTCAGACTGCTAACATGAAAACATAAGGGAAAAAACTCCTATAAATACATTGTATAGCAACTTAGTTGGCATGTGACCAGGATGACACACCACATGTTTACCCTCAGCGTTTGCCAACACAGTTGAATATTAAGGGAGCCACTAAGGGATTAATTTTCTCTTCTGTTTTGCCAGTCCTTTAATTTTTTACTTAATTCTCTGATTTCCAACAAAGCATGACAAAAAAAAAAATAGTATAACAAATCATGCTTTACAAATCATTACATAGGATGAACAATGATCAATGTCTTTCAGAGAAAGAGCATCTTGTGTTTATAAGATTGTTATCTCTCCAGAGATTCACAACAATTCTATGAAACTGGGAAGGCCCTACACTTTTGTCAACAAAGAAGTTCTCATTTAGTTAGCCACAGCAACTCTCAAAAGGGTGGGACAGAACTCTGTATGCACGTAGGTCCCAAGTACCCAAAAACACAGGAAAAAACTAGCAGCCATGAGATTTTATTTACAAACCCATTATTACTCCTATAATTGAACACAATTCTTAGAGCTGGGACAGCTAGCAGGAGTGCAGGCTACACATTATAGGTAAAACCTCAACAAAACCCAGTTTTTGCAAGAAAATCAACCCTCATGATTGAAAGTCAGCTGGCCTACGACCATCCCAAATCTTTAAAACATCCTCCTTTTGCAATGTGCATTGAGGTGAAAAGAGCACACATTACTTGGGGCTAGATTATCAGGTATTGTAGACAAAATAAACGCACTGCAGTTTCAGCACAGCCCTACCAACAAGTCTTTTGAGAACAGGACCGATGTATCTCCATGATTCCTAACACAGTATTAACTACCTATGACAGATTAGACATTCGCTATGGGGCTGGACCTTGAAAATCCTCGGTTATTTTATGTCTTACTTATCCAAACTTAATCCCCTATTGCTAGTGGCATTTAGACCACAGAAACAATAGTTTCATCAGCGACTCCTCTTATAATTTCCCCCCCATTCAACTATGCAAGTTGATGCATCTGAAAGTCTCTACAAACGTGCGAATGATCCCAAAATGGCATTCTGCCACCCCCCACATGCCTGTCAGATATGGGTTCGTATATTCGTAGGGCACAGCATTATTCAGCAATACTTAGAGGGCAGCAAATTGTGAGACGAAAACGCACCCCCAAAACACACCCCAGACGATGCGAAGGCCACCGGACCCATCCACTCCCCACCGTCGAAATGAGGAGGACCAGAGCACTACTGAAGCGCTCCGAAAACTTTCGGGGAGCACCCGCGGGCGCTGCGCCGGGGGATGCGGAGGAGAGGCCGATGTCCGCAGTTACCGGCAAGTCGGGAGAAGTTCCGCGCCCGCTGCCCCCGGCCGTGACTCACCAGCTTGGACTGGGCGCGCTGCAGGAACTCCTCCATGGCGCCGGCGGACCGGCCGGCCGGCCGACCGCGGGCAGGGAGGGCAGGACACAGAACAGCAGAGAGGAGAACAGCAGAGCACCGCACGGCAGGGCAGCGCAGGGCAGGGCGGGGCAGGACCGCCCCGCACCGCTCCGCTCCGCGCTCCGTCCCTCCCGCGCCCTGCGCTGCGGAGNGGGCGCTGACGTCAGGCCGTGCCGCAAGGGCCGGCGCGGAGCCCCGCGGAGCCCCGCGGAGCGGCGGGACGCGCGTCCCTCTACCCTGCGCATCCCACTACCCTGCGCTTCCTCTGCCCCGCGCTTTCCCTGCCCCGAGCGGTGCGTCAGGCAGCGGTTTTCTCTGTGACAAGAATTCATGACCGAAGGGCAGGGCGCGCCCAGATCAGCCTCGGGGTCCCAAAGCAGCAGGCATCAGCTGATGTCTCTTACGGGTCCTTGGGACGTAGTGACTCAGTTTTCTATTTCACGTTTGCTAGAACCCAAAAGCGGAAAGGTCCTAGAGCAATTCAAAAAGAGTGGGTTTAGACTGAGTATTAGAAAAAAACAACTCTTTAATGTGGGGGCGGTAAGGCACTTACAGTGCCTTAGAACTGGTTGTCCAGGAAAGTTGTGGGTGTCCCATCCCCGGAGGTGTTCAAGGCCAGGTTGAATGAGGCTTTTAGCAACTTGGTCTAGTAGAAGATAACCCTGACCATGGCAGGGGGGTTGGAACTAGATGGTCTTCAAAGTCCCCTTCCAAGTCAAACCATTCCATGATGATATGATGATTCACAGTTAAGCCTCCAGAAATCCTGTTCTCTACCTCAGACCTAGGATACGTTCTAAATACAGTGCCCACAGTCACATTTCATACATATATTCAATTAAACAGCTCACAAAGGAGCCTGCTAGGCTAGCATCCTTTTTATAGAGAAATAAATAGAAATGTCAAAGAGCAGGAGCTCATGACTGTAGAAGTCAATGGAAGGTCATGCAACGGAGATGATGGATAGGATAGGATAGGATAGGATAAGAATAGAATAGAATAGAATAGAATAGAATAGAATAGAATAGAATAGAATAGAATAGAATAGAATAGAATAGAATAGAATAGAATAGAATAGAATAGAATAGAATAGAATAGAATAGAATAGAATAGAATAGAAAAAAAAAAAAGATTTGCAGCTTCTCCAGGGCCCTCACACCACTTGTATTCAATAGTGTGGGTTTTTGTTTCCCCCACTATAAATAACTACCCTGGATAGTACAAATTTTATTTTTTTCAAATAAGTTGTGCCTCACTGAGGAGTTTGTGATGGTTAATTGTTAATAATTTCAGTGCTATGAGATCTGGGATTTTTCTCTCATGTGTATTATTTTACAGCTCATTGAAGATGTTACTGTAAAAGCTAAAAGCTCTTGCTTGCTTATTAACAAACTTTTTCTTATAAGTGTAATTTACACTCATTTGATTTGTTAATTCTGCCATGATGTCTTGCAGATCCTATTACCATGTTTCCTGTCATGATGAATTTTCTCTGCCTAGTTGTATGTTCCTGTTCCAAATTGTTCTGGGGAATGGAAAAAAAAATCTAAGCTGTATCATAGCCATTTAAAGCTGAAAGGTAAATCTTCATTAAAATATTTGATTGGACAATCTACATGAAGAAAAGTACTCTATATGACACTATTCTACAGAAAAAGAATTTGAATTCTGTTACATTTACTGGAACATTTCTTCTTCTGAAACAAATCAGTGTGTTTTCATATTAGTGTGTTTTAGAACTCTATCTGAATTTGGATTTTCTGACTGTTCTCTAGAAAAACAGCTCTCTTGAAAGATTACAGGTTTTGCACAATACATTCCAATATTTAAATTAAAACTGAAACCGAAATATTGCAATCCAGAAACTGCAATGTAATTTGAGATGCAGTGTTGAGGTCTACTAAACATGTATTGCCAAATAAGGAAACAATATGACCTCGAAAAAAAGGAATGAAGTGTGCATTTCACTTCAGTAAAGTTCTGCAAAACAAGTAGAAAAAGATCCAGCTTGCTATGTGAGCTAAACTGAGGTTTGGGTAACTGATGCTTAAAGAGGCCGTGTTTGCTGCATACATATTAAAAACAAATGTAGTGAGAAGGCAAACTGGTCAGCATACATTTGGAAAATAAAAAGCTGAATTTGCTAAAAAGGCAGCAAAGTTGTTTTCTTACACCTCCTACCAATAGGGACACTTCCTCCCATACACTGTAAATAAAGTGTGTTGACTGATTACTTCTTTGTACATCCAATGAATAGGTATGTGTATGTAAGTGTACTCTTACATAATGTAGCCTTACCCAAGTGGTCATCCACTGAATATAGAAGAACCATGCGGATTCTTTGTGATCCACATGCTGGAATTCCAGAGATGGCCTCAGTACAGCTGCACTGAAAACAAGAGTGCACCTGAGCTCCCTGAAAACATTGACAGTAGATAGCTTTTAAATCTGTTTTTTAAGGAACCTGTTTGCATCCATAATTATTGTACAATTAGATTTTGAGTAATTAATTATTCACTTCCTGTTGGACAAAACCATGAACAGAGAACTAGTCTTTGTGTCTGGTTAATATTTAATAGAAATTTCTTAGCCTTGTTCTCTTCATTTCTGCCCTACTTGGAGCCATTAAATGACTTCTACTTTACTGTAGCTTTAATTTTAGATGAATCAGGATACAAGTTATTTTTTTTATCCATCTTTTTAAAGTAGCTAATCAAAAACAGTTCACAGTCATCCAGGAGCTCTTCCTTGGGGATATTCTTCATTTAGTGTGTATAACACGGTTCCTTATTAAATCAGTGAGAATTGTATATGTGTCCCAAAGTGACAATTTGCTCCATAGCTCATTCATAGAATTAAATTATTAAAAAATAGATTTTTTGAGCATTGCTAATTTTTTTTCTTGTTCATAAGCTCTTCTGCATACCTCTTGTTACACTGAAGAGATTTAGGCTGTTAACTATGAGTTCTTCTTTATATGTGTTCGTTGTTTGGAAAATGTAAATTCAAATGATGTCACACTTAGGTAAGATAATCTGGTTTAGAAGTGAATGCTTCTCTATTTGCGTGCCAAAGGAAAAGTTTATTTTTTAATTTCATCAATTATTCAAATGTGGGAATATATGATTACTTAGCTGTATCTTTGTACTATGTACTAAAAAAACTGTAACTGGAGTAATGATGATGAAAGAGGATGTCTTACAGTATAGGATCTTCTAAAACCTCTCTCATCCTCATTGTGACCATCCAGGGGAGAGAAACTGGCATCATAGGCAAACAATCGTAGTAAAATCTTATATCCTCGTGCTTAGTATGTGCTACCAAACAATGCAGACTTCTGTGATATTCCATAGTTTCTGTGGTTCATATCAATTTATTATCCAGGCACACAATAGAGGTCATTTTACTCCATATAGTGGAGAAGCAAAAGCAGATATTACACATGTCTTGGAACAACTTGTATTTATAGCTTAGCAAGGAATTTGTAGAGCTGTCATGATACAGCTGTTTAGTGGTTTAGCATTTCTGTCATAGTAGTGTTTATGATGTTTATTTATGCTTCAGTAGCACAATAACAATAATTTTCCTGTTAAATAAATATTCCCTAGTCCTACTGGCCACAAAATTGCAGATACAAGCCAGAATCCCACTGAGGGCTTCTGGGCCACCTGGGCACACTTTTGGCTTATGTTCAGCTATTGTTGACCAGCACGCCCAAGTTGTTTTCTGCCAGACAGCTTTCCAGCCACTCTGCCAAAATCCTGTGGCACTGCCTGGGCTTGCTGTGACCCGGGGGCAGGACTCTGCCTTATTGAACCTCATACCATTGCCTTGACCTATAGAACCAGTCTTTCCAGACTTCTCTGTAAGAGCCATCCTGCTCTTCAGCAGATCAACAATCCCTCCCAGCTTGCTGCCATCTGCAGGCTGACTGAGAGGGCACTCAGTCCCCTCATTCCCCTCATCCAGATCATTGATAAAGCTATTAAATGGAACCGGCTCTTCTACTGAGCCCTGGGAAACATCACTGGTACTGGTTGTCAGTTATTCTATAATGCCAGAAAAAAAGACACTTTTTCTCCAAACATGAAGGCTGTCCATCAGCAATATACAAAACCTTTACACTTGGAATATGTCCTAGCTTTCTTTACAGATGACAGGGATGAAAAGTGAGGCAATGAACTCAGTGTATCTGTTAGACTGCTGTTTTGCCTAATGTAAACCAGGCACTATTAAGAAATTATGTTATCCAAGGTTCTATTTTCATTTGTTTGATTATTTATCCTCAACCATAAATTTCAAGGTGAAACTTTACAACAGTTCCTATTGCTTTATGGAATATTAGGTATGGAAAAATCAAATTACATTGTTTTTTCTGAGGGGTAGAAGAAATGAGAAGCCATGCCTCATTAGGAGATGACTCCTAAAGGTCTGATACAAATATCTGTTGAGGTTTTCAAACCCTGGATGCATTAATCTCATTTTAGCTGTGAATAGCACATATTTCCTGTGTTAAGATAATTATCTGTTCTGTTTCTCCATGCAAAACTGTGTAATATGCCAGAATGTGCTCTTTCGAGCCAGGGCTAGCTACTGGTTCAAAGCCCCAAAGCACCACTGAATCAATACCAAGTGTACTCGGAGGTATCCCAAACAATGGACAATGAATAGCTTTCTTTGTGGAAGAATACAGGCTGAAGACAGACAATAGAACTGAAAGTTTATTCTTCTCCCAAACTCCAACTTATACCAAATGAACATGAAATTAAGAGTTCAAGAAGCCAGAATCCATCTTCTGTCAGCACTATGTCCATGAAAACCGAGTTCCCAGGTTGTTCATCAAAATTCAACACAACTGAATTCTAAGATAGGTTATTTTGGAAGTTAACCTTCAGTGCTACTATCTCTTTCTTATGCCATTTATGCTGAGAATTCAGGAAAATTACATGCCCCACGTGATACATGCCCTACTGTACAAATACTCAATGTACTAAGCATCGGACTATGTTATTTCATTTGCACAATCTGAGTACAAACTACTTCAATGAAACTAGTCCCAGGTCAAAAAATAATTCTGATAGATATGCTCAGCTTTGTAGGTTTAAACCCTTACCAAATCACCTATCAACCTACCCTTCACTTCGAAGTTAGTTTCAGGAAATTTAATCACATTATACTGCCATGTACTAGTACCATTTAAACTAGACAGAAAATATTGTTTACAAGGGATGGTAACCTCTGTCAGAATAAGGGGAAAGGGTTTAAGACATTTGACTTTAACCATTAAAATTGTTTGTTTCCTTGTGGCTCAAAGTCCTTGAAGACAGAGTTCTTCCTACGCAACATGTATTCCATGCCTTCGACAATGAAGTTTCATGCTGCAGTGAGCAGAAGGTATTTCCAAGTTAACTCTAAGGAAATCAGAGTAAACAGTACATAAAACTTCTGTTTTATAGATTACAAGGGATCATTCTTACAAATGTTAGTTTGAATACAGATAAAAAGCAAATAAAAATGATCTCAAAATTTCAAATTATAGAATGTAATGTGAAAAGAATATTGGTTCTGTGATAATAAACATATTACACTGGAAAATATACTGGTTACTCTTTGAAATCAAAGAGTAGTAGAAGAACTTCTCATTTTCCAAGCTGACCAGTGTACAACCACCATCACAGACCAGTTAACAGTAGTTTGTAAGTTAGAAATTACTTAATAAGTAGAATACATATTAAAATTTTTAGATAGGTCTTCTCATTCCACAGTCAAGTAGCATAGCTAACTACAGTTACTTTCCTACAAGAAACACCATATTCTTACAATGAATACAGTTCTTACATTGATCTTAGGAATTCATCCATACTCAAAAAATCCATAGGACCTCTGCCTTGCAGACAATACTGAATGTTTAGTAGACATGCTGAGAATAAAATAATGGCTTGTGGATGTTATGTTTTTTTATCCTGCCCACAGCAGAGTGTTGAAATTAGATGATCTTTAAGGTCCCTTCCAACGCAGGCCATTCTAGGATTCTATGATATTACTGAGGTCCCAAATATAAATAAAAGTATTCCATGTGATTAATAAAGTACAATAAAGAGCAATCCATCATTGACATCCCCATTCTTTTAAATGGAGCAGGATGTTTTTGAGGGGAAAGTAAGCTCTGACTTATTTTAATATTTTCTTAGAAAACTGAAATACAGTTCTTTTAATGACACACAACTGCAACAGTAGAATTACAGAAGCCACAGTGATCTGAGGGTGCAAGTGAGTGGAATTCATGCCTAAGTAATCTTGGTTTGGATAAGAAAAAGATTACGCCAGGAGAGTGTTGAACTTGCAACACACAGTCTTTCCTTTAATTCTAAATTACATTTACTGATTCTGTAGACCTGTCATAATTTCGGCCAGGACCTAGAGGTTATTCTATATCACCTCATGTTGTTACTAGCTCAATCAGTAGAGCATGAGACTCTTAAACCCAAAGATGTGGGTCTGAATCCCACACTGGCCACCAGATAAAGCTGTCATGGTTTAGGAATGGTACTCCCCCAATTTAGTGTCCTCCTCAAAGACTCTCTCAAACCAGACACTCCTCTCTCGTTCCCCTTTTCCCTCCCCCATCCTGATGTGGCAGGATGTAGTTTAGAATTTGAGACACAAAAGGTAAAGATGACAGGTTGAGATAAGAACAGTTTACTGGAAACAGCAATGAGATAAAAAAATGAACAGTAGCAGCAACAATATTAATAGCAAAAGTGTGCAGAAGAAAGGGTGATTCACAAGCAAAAATGCTTACCGTGGAGCTTGAGACAATGATCAACAGTGGATGGCTTCTGTCCTCCCGCCATTTTTTTTTTCAACTGGAAGCCATACCCTTCTCAGAAGCAGGTGTCCTTCCCCCTCCATCCCAATAATAACATGTGGTGTTATAGAATAATCCCAGGGTCCTGGCCAAAGCTAGGACAATACCTCAAAACTTGCCCGATTTAAGTGCACAATATTCTGGCAAGTATTCTAGAACACTTATCCGCAGCTTTGCTGTGTTATGGTTACTCTGTGCACAGCATCAAAATAAATAAAAAACTGCTGGTGTTTAGACAACTCTTTTATACTAGGAACAAAACCACAAAGTATTACTCAACCAAGGCCGTGGAGATGAAACTAGACACACTTATCAGCTATTAGAAAATGAACAAAATGTTCAGTCTAATATTTCCAAAAGTAACTAAAATATGTGTTGGTAAAGTGAAAGTGACAGATTAGCTGAGGAGTGGCCTGTTCATGTCAGCAAGCAATACCAATATACAGGTACTAAATGATACTAAGATAGCTCATTTAAAGGCAGAAATTTCATTAATTATGGAAGGAGGCAAAATTTTTAATTTTCTCCTCTCTGCAATGCCTAATAATGCTACAAAAGACTGATTTTAATAAGACTAGGGCTATTAACTCTTTCCTTAACCACTGCAGCACATTTCCACTTTCATATAGATACTCAAATAGTAACTTGATTGTTTCTGTGAGACTCAATTGTGTAATATTAAAATACAATTTTTGAACACTTTAAGGGAATAACTACAGTGTGGCATGCAAAATAAAATATGCATACTAAGTTTAATTTAACCTTTAAATTGGTGCTACACTTTGTAATGTCAATGGCAAATTTTGCTAAAAATCCCAAGGAGCTCCAATATCATCAGGTAAATTGTGAGGTGAAGAAGGTAGAAGATTGTAGAAGATACTGGCAACATCTAAATACATGTTTTACTCATAATACATATGGTTGTTAGTTAAAAAAAAAAAAGGAGCAACAAATTGGAGCACATACAGAATATATGCAACTCATTCAAAAAGCATGTCATCAGCTTCTGAAGATAATACTTAGGAAGACTTTTGGATCCACAGATCTTCATTCTGTGTGGGTTGTATTCTTTATGGCTGTAACTCTGTGTAGATGTTGAAAATTATCACTTTTTTGAAGCATAGGATTCCTGAACAGATTTCAAATCACTATGGAATTCAGCTAACTTTTTAAAGAGTTTTAATTGCTTACACAGAGAAACGATCTCAAATATGTCTTATTATCATTTTATATGTGAAAAGACTTATTCATACATTCCATCAAACATTTCAAATTATAAATAAAAATAGGTCCTATAACACATAATTGCACATATACTGCCTTCCTATAAGCTGACAGAAGGTTTTATATGTGATGGAGCTGGAAGTCTCCTTACAGATTTACTGTAGCCCTGTCACTGATGGACTGAAAACACAAAGCAAACCTGGAGATGGAGATGTTTCTTCATGAGAGTCTATGATACTCCCTGTATCATGAGACATGAGAGATAACATTGTTCTGGCAAGAATGCAAGAAAGTTTCTACAAGTTCTACTGCACATTATGCATTATGGATACCTCTTGGAAAACAAAACACAATCAATCTCACATAGCACTAACAGTGTGCTGTACATCTGTGTTCCTTCAAGCGTCATTCCAACACTCCACAAGTAGATAATTTTGTGGATGAAAAAAGTTCAGAAAGCACATTGTTCCACATTTTTTCACGAAGTATCTTTAAAACATTCAAAGAGATTCGTCTGTAATATACATCATGCTGTATATTTAATGATGTTAATTGCATTCTAATGACCAAAATGCCTTTTTATATTCAAGGGGAGGAATACAGAAAAACAAAATGTCTTAAAAGAACATGTATGTTTAGTTTGGAGCACTCTCTGATGTCTAAATTAGAACTCTGGAGACTTCTAAAGGCTGACATAATCTTTGTGTGACCTCCTCAATGCGCAATCTTACATCTAATAAGGAAAAATTAATCTACAGCATTTAATTCCTCTCTCCAAGTTAAATATGTGAAGAATTCTTTCAAATGTGCTTGGAAATTATCAGTGCTGTAGAAGTTATTGCTGTAAAACAGTAACAGACATGCAAGTAACAATTTCCAAAGGAAAAAAAATGTCTAAACCAGACATTGTTCTGCCAAACATGTTGCTAAGGCCTGCAAATATTTTATCACAGCATACAGTTGGGGAAAATTGTCTACTGTTGTTATCGCTTTAAATATCCAGCCCCAAGGAATGCATGACACTGTATATGACTGAGTTATCTGAAGACGTACTCTGGAAAACTGTCCCTTTTACTTGTATTGCCACAAGCCTGGGGTATTAAGGATGAATAACATACCTTTGGGAAAGTGTGAAACATCTTCTGGTACTTGCTGTGTGCTGTTTAGAAAGCTGAGACAGCTGGAGCTCAAAGGTAGCTAGGCTGCATACAGTGAGCAAACATGGTCATATGGAATCCAGCTGTGTCTACAAAGCCTCTTACTACTTTTGCATGAAAGCCAAAGAAAACAAAAGGTTTGGAGTATTTCCTGCTAGTTCTGTCTTATCTTTTTGAGGATTACCTAAACCAAAAGATTAATGCCAAAGATTTGCATTTATCTTCTGTTTCAAAAATAGTGTTTTTTGTATTCAAGACTCAGAATTCATACAGTAAAGATAACAGGCTTGGCCATTAATGATCATTCATGCCATCACTAAAAAAAAGATTCCCCTACTTTCCCACAATACGATTACAGTGCAGGCAGCTGTTGTAGGAGCTTCCTCGTGCAGCTCTGGAAATGAGTTGTTCTTTCAACTAAGGACACTCCTGTTCTCAGAGGGAAAGAATAGAATAGATGTGGATATTGGCACTGTGAGGAAAACACTGGTGTTGGGTGCGTGAAGTTGTAGTAAGAATTGCAGAAGCAGAGAAGTGACTAAGAACTGTGGTAGATTGAAAAGTGGTCTGTTCAAACTTCTGCCTCTGGACAAGCATATAATTACAAAAAGGAAAGATTACAAACAAACAAGCAAAAAAGACTTTGTCACTTGTAATATAAATCACCCACAAGAAAAAAAAATGAGATTTTAAAATACTACAGAACATTTATTTATTCATTTCCCTTTAGGAGAAAAAGAACGCCAGTATCAGAATCTACAAACAGAAATTTGATATCATAAAGACCTCCCCTGAGAGCTGAAGTGAGAAACTTGTTTCACTATTATGCTGCACAACATCAGAAATAAATACAAATTATAAATCATGTAATCATAAAGCCTATTACACAAAATATCAAGGGGAAAAAAGTGTGATAATTTATTTGAAGAATACCTATTTAGAATATTTTTTTAAAAATCTTTACATTAATTCAGTGTCTATTGACTGTGTATTGATTTCAAACATTGTTAAGCAGAGACCAGTAAGACAGCTAAAAAGGTAGCATTTTGCCCTGCTCATATGAAGCCCACCTGTCCAAAATCAAGAATAATGTTTTCCAGCAACTACAGCCTACAGAATTTTTTGCTCCTTTCATTTTTAGAGAAGACAATTTAAACATACGCTTTTTCAAAAGCTATCTCAAAGTAAAACCACCGATGAAAGACAGCATTAATGTCATGATAAATAACCTAAACTGTTGTTTGTTTGAAAAGATTGATGTTGTAAATATCCCAAAACACTGTAAAAATAGAAGTTATTATTTAGGCCACTTGCTTAAGATGAATTTATAGCTGCCAATGGACTTGCAGTTGTCCAGTGGACAGAATATGTTTTGTTAGCAATGTTGGTCTATGCTTTTATGTGCATTCTCCTGTTCAGATCTTTTGCTCTGGATTATCTCTGTTTGGATGTTTTCTTGCTTCTGGAACGAGGGAGAGAATGGAAGGTGCTTTTATGACACCTCATCTCCTGCCCTAAGCCATAAACTCACATACATTGAAATATATTTGTTAATTATTGGAACATTATTTCATTAATACAGGATAGAGAAGTAAAATTTACTTAGTGAGTCAGTACAAATCTGTGGTGGGAAAAGTTTGCCCTCATTTTTTGGAGAAAACTTTATTCATGGAAATAAGAAAAGAGAGGTTATATAGTTAAGGAGATTATGAAGGAGTAAAACAGTACTTAGGAACATTTATACCCTCTCTCCTCTTATGTATAACAAAAAGAGATGAAGTTCAGATTAGAAATTGTGCCCTTCTCATCTGCTAACTGTATATAAACAGTGACTTCATAGTCACAAGATAATTGCAATCATGAGGTTGACATGCAAGGCAGCTGAATATATACCATAATAAGCTTTTCTGAGTGCTGAGTTCAGTCTATTTACTTAGTGAACAATTCTATTCACTTAAGTTGGAACGTTTTTTGTGAGAAGTATTTACACCCTGGAGAAAACTGTAAAATGCATGTAAATCACATTTTAAAAAATGTGGCAATACTTACAGTAGCTAGTAGAGCCAACATTGAGCCTAAAAAGAATCTTATTTGCAAATTGCATTGTTGTAGAGTAAATAACCACTGAAAGTGACGTGTATAGGAGGAGCAGACTAATCAGTCAATGTATGAGGGTGTCAGAACTAATTAATCTTTGAAAAAACAAACATAAGCAGAATAAAGACGTATACTTTTATCATAAGCCCCTGAATATGATAGCCAATTTGCTTCTGCATAGGTAACCCTTTCACTCTAAAAAGGGAAAATGATGTTTTATATTACATTTTTCTCCCCTGAATGTCAGAGAATTTTTACTGTATCACCTGAAGGTGAATTAACTCACCATGCCCAAATAGCAGTGCTTCCTCAACAATGATTTATATGTTTATTTTTTTTTTGTAAGAGATAAAAGACTGCATCTCCTAAAGTCAATGAAAAGGCTGCCCACCATAATTAGTGGGGGCAAGACTTCCTCCTTCTTACTTGTCTCTTCAACCTTAAAAATTGTCTAATTCACAAGTATTGCATTTCTATAGAGCAATGAGGAAGAGAATATAGATCTAACCAAATGCTCACTTTCAACTGAGTTCAAAGATTCTGTAGTGCTTCATGACAATCACAATTCCTGTGTTTGGAATTAAACTAAAACTTGGTATTGGGTATTGTATCTTCCTCATAGTGTCTCAAAATTTAGTTATGTATACTTATTTACTTTAGTAGCATTATTCCATCATCTCATGGTTTTGGGTTTTTATTTTCATGACACTATTAAGATAGTGCTAAAAAAATGCTCCTTTTTAGTTATTGTGATTATAGCACTTGATAAATAATTCCTACGCTTCCCTTTTGGATGCTTTCTTTTGGCAGCAGACAGCTAGTCTAACTGTACATTGCTATACTTGCTTTTCTTCTTAAAGAGCTCATATTTATCAAGAATGTGGGGAATGGTTGAGGAGAAGAGATATTTCAACTGTGTTCTTACAGGCAGAAAAATGGGATTTTGTTTTATAGTCCAAAGCTTTTGTAAGCAGAATCAGAGAAAGAAAATTCTTGGAAGACAGCGCTCAGGCACCCTTGTTCCTCTTACTGCTTACAATCCAGAAACTTCCTATAGGGAAGTAACTGTAATCTGAGTAAGAGTCAACTATTAGTCAAACTGATCATTTCATGAAGGCAGAACTTCTCTGAATCTGTTCAACTTTGTAGCAGTCTCAACAACTGTTTTTCTGAAGACCAATACTGAATTAGTATTATTTGCTTCAAATGGGACAGAATATAGAAGAAAGAATACACTATAGATTTTTACAGCAAATTCTCAAGACACTCAGGAATTATATGCTTGGTGGTAAACTGTCCTATCCACTTGTCCAGCTAGACTGCACTTCTACTTATCCTCTAGCTCTCCTTCAGATGAGTAAATGCAACGTAGGAATAAAGGATAACAGGTTAAGGGATCCGTCTATATAGAATTGTTTCCTACCTTGGAGAGCCAATTAAACAAAAACTGCCTAGGGCTTATAAGTGCCTTCAGAACTACAAAATTAACATCTTATTCCATATCTTATTTCATTTTTGTAATACTGAAAAAAAAAACCCCAAGTTCGGAGAATCACAGAATATGCTGAAATGGAAGGGACCCCCAAGGATCATCAAGTCCAACTGCTGAGCCGGCACAGAAACATTCCCAAGTGTCACATCATGTGCCTGAGATCATCATCCAAACAATTCTTGAACTCTGCAAGGCTTGGTGCTGTGACCACTTCCCTGGGAAGCCTATTCTACTGCCCAACCATCTTCTGGGTGAAAAACCTTTTTCTAATACCCAGCCTAAACCACTCCTGACACAACTTCAGGCCATTCCCTCAGGTCCTGTCATTGGTCACCAGAGAGAAGAGATCAGTATCTGGTCTGCCTACTCCGCCTCTCATGAGAAAGTTGTTGACTGCAATGAGATCTCCCCTCAGTCTCCTCTTCTCCAGACTGAGCAGACCAAATGACCTCACTCACTCCTCATATGGCTTTCCAAAGGCCCTTCACCATCTTTGCTGTCCCCCTTTGGACACTCACTAAGAGCCTAACATCTTCCTTACATTGTGATGCCCAAAACTGTCACAATATTCAAGGTGAGGCCACACTAGTTCACAGAAGAGCTGGACAATCTCCTCCCTCAAGCAGCTGGCGATGCTTTGCCTGATAACCCTCAGAATTTTTCCTGATTTAACTGACAAAATAAACAATTATAACACTAGAGATGTGATTTGCCTCTCTTGCGACTACCATAAATAACAGTAGTCATAAAATACAAATAAAATCTATGTATGTATGTATGTATGTATGTATGTATGTATGTATGTATGTATGTATGTATGTATGTATCTATCTATCTATCTATCTATCTATCTATCTATCTATCTATCTATCTATCTATCTATCTATCTATATCTAGCAAGTGCTATCATTTTTGCCCCTACCTGCACTGAGCTTTGAGAAAAAATGTTCTAATTCTTTTCTATTGACTTTAATACATGAATACTAATACTGTCTCAAATCATTTGTAAGGCCCAGATGTCACAAGCATACAAACACACTCACATCTTTCCGAGGCAAGTGAATATGCCAGTAAGGTCAAGCGTGTCCTTGTAAGTTATTTAAACAAAGGCCTCAATTCCCAGTATCATTAAATAAAGTTACCCTTCCTCTTTTATTTGAAAAGTTTCAACCAGTCTGGGAAATTATGTCAGAACATCCAGCTAGTGTGCTTTTCTCTTCCTTTTGATGTGATGAAATAGTAACACATTAATAATACAATGATGCAAATTGTATATGGTGAAAATTGTAATGTATGTATCTAAGTTTGTCGTGTCATTTGACTGTGACTCTCTTTCCTTTCAAATACAACAAAAATGTCAATATTGGTTTTTTTAATTATTCATATTATATTAATTTTTTGTTTACAAAAGCTGTAAAAATAGCAGAGCCATGCATGATTGATGTCCAAGTAAAATAAGTGAGAAGCATATTTGTTTCAGAAATATGCCAACTGATACCAATGAAATAATTTTTCAATTAGGGATAGTAGGCTGAAGGATTCATTGTCTCTTCAGCTGAAGAACATGCTGCTTGTCTGTATCTTCCCATATTAGTGGTGCACATCATAGACCATGTAGATACACCTTTGAGATATACAAGCTATTTAACGGGATTCTGCTGTGGCCACCGGCGGATTAATTAACAAAAGTGATGAAAGTTAATTTCTGCTCCAAGGCTTAAAAGAAGGACTGAGATTTTGATGGAAAGATTAAAATAAATGTTCTCCACATTAGTTTCATCTTTCGGATTCACTTAGCATTGACTTCTCTGCTGGAAGCTTCATCTAGTAACCTGTGATAGAACACAATCCTTCAGTTTGACTCCCAGGACCTATTGCAATAGAAAAAATAAAACTAGATAAAATGCAAACAGAAGGTATTTGAGTAAATTTAACTGATACATCTGAGAAAACCACAGTCAGCTCATGTATTTATATGCCGATAGAAAATCACAATAAGCATGTTTATCTGGTTACAGAATGCCCTTCTTTACATTCCAGTTTTGTGTGCCAGTGTTCATAGTAATAGTATGTTGGAGAGGCATCTGTGATTTGCAATTTGCACTAACAGGAATTTTACCACCAATTTCTGCTTAAGTGTCTTCCAGCTTTTACTAGATTTTGGCAAGATTTTGGTAGTGAGGGGTGGCTTCTGTGAGAAGATGCCAGAAGCTGCCTCCGTGTCCAACAGAGTCAGTTCTGTTCTGGCTGGCTCAAAAAGCCAAGTCCATCAATAACTGTAATAATGCCTGTGGGATTACCTATCTAAGAAGTGGGGAGAAAAGGTGCTGCGAAGAAAACGGGAGCCAAAAGAGAGAACTGAGAATATTTGAAAGAAACAGCTCCTCAGACACTAAGAGCAGTGAAGAAGGAGGGGGAGGAGGTGGTCCAAACACCTCTGCTCTCTGCTTTGGAGCAGAGATTTCCCTGCAGCTTGTAGTGAAGACCATGGCAAGGCAAGCTCTGGCTATAGAGGTCCATGTGCAGCCTGTGGAGGTGGACAAGATATCCACCTGCAGCCTGTAGAGTGCTCCACAGTGGAGGTGGTGGATGCTCAAAGGAGGGTGTGGTGTGGAGTCACATTGGCGACCCACACTGCAGCAGTCTGTTCCTAAAGGACTGCAACCTGTGGAAGGAACAGCAAAAAACATGTGATGAAAAGAGCACAACTGCTATTATCCATCCAGCTGAGCAACTTAGAGAGGAGATGGAGAATTTGGGAGTGAAGTTGATGCCAGGGAGAGGGGAGGAAGCTGTTTTAACATTTGGTGATTTGAACTCTGATTTGATTGGCAATAAATTAAATTTATTTCCCTTAATCGAGTCAATTTTGGTGAGTGACCTCTCCCTGTCCTTATCTTGACAACCTTTTCATTGTATTTTCTCTCCCACTGCCCAGCTCAGGAAGAGAGGGATAGAATAGATCTAGTGAGTACCTGATGTCCAGATGGGGTCAACTCACCCTACAGACATAACCATCATCATAGACCAAACTATTTAAGCCACATTGACTGTTCTATAATCAGAGCATGTTTCTTCCTGTGTTTTTATTTCCATTTGTGTTTCAATAGCAGGCCCTGAAAGGTGGTAAAAAAAATTTAAAAGCTATCTTATAAGGACACACACAAAGAAGAGAGAAGAATACAACTGCAAACTTTACACAATTTTTACAACAGAAGCCTGTGCTGGAAATCCTTGTGTGTTTAAAGCTACCAAATTATAACATGAAAACATGAAAAAATCTCTTCTCTGAACCAGCTGTTATCCCATAATAAGTACTGTAAGTTTATATATGTGTATATGTAAGTATATTTATTAGGACTATACATCCATAATGAATAGCAAATGCAGAGAGGTACAGACACGGGTTGCTTTGAGCAAGAAAGAACAGCAGAGAGCTCTGCTAAGTCTATAGCTTTAGTATAGCAGGTATGTAGGCAGATATACACCAGGTATAATAGAAATTTGTGAAGGTCTCTTAAAATAACAATGGAGTTCAGTGAGGTACAAAGCACCAGAAAAAGCTGTGCTCTAGTAGGAAAAAAGGAACAATTTGTTCTCACGCTATTTCACGGTGGACTTTCATGAAGGGAAATGCTCTAGCATCATTCCATTATGCTCATTAATGTTCTTAATGTCCCATTGCCTTTAAAAATTAACAGCCTGAAAGGCTTTTTTTATTATCATTTATATTGAGATGATGTTGGGAAAGGAGGAGAGCATGTGTGTCCACTTGCAGAGAAAAGTTCAAAGCTAAGACTTGATAAAGCCTAGTAGATTTTTTAAAATTTCAAAAAGTGCTGGAATTAAAAATGGTTCTAAAACACATCAACCATGTTTTCACACTATGAGAAATGTAGTCTTACGCTCCTATTAACCTAAAAAATGGTGAATGTAAGACTTGGTTTTTTGACTGTAATTCAGTGATGTGACAGATCTTTTTCAACTCAGCGGTAGAAGACACATATATGTAAACAGGTTAACACCAGGAATTCCTTCTTTTCTCAATGTGTTCTATGAGCTATGTGTTTATGTGGGAAGAAAACTGTTTTTATACATTAAGACCTTTGTGTTAACCTCCTTCTACTATAGTACTTCAACAATGAAAACACAAACCCCTAAAATGATGCAATGTGCACATATTGTCATGCAACCCAAACTGGTATCCTTTGCCCAGAAATTGCTTTTTTTGTCGTAAACACAATGATCTCCATATTAAACATCAAAATATTTAATGAATTCTCATCTTCACCTCAAAGATAGCAAGAGGCAGGACATTTCCATGTTAATTGTGTCAAATGAAAGAAATTTCTGCTTTCAAACATGCTGCCACTATATTCACAGCTTTCTAGAGGTAGAACATCATTGTACTTATGCTAGACGGAGAACAGTCTGTATAGTGAAAACAGTCTTAAAGTAAGAAAACGATCATACAAATTTTGCCTGCCAGAATCAGCAACAGGAGTCTACAATAACATCTTGATGAAATTCTTCCATATAAAAATACACTACCATTTGTGAATAGCTACAGCTACAGAGTTTGCTCTTCTGGTTTTCTGTAACATTCATCCCTTTAATGTTAGAGGCAAGTCTTGCCACTTACAAGTTAGGGCACTTATTTCCTTTCAATGAACTTTTAAAGGTTAAAAGGTTAACTCCTTCAACTGTTTAACCAAACCAAGATGTTTTTAAAAATCCCAGGCTTCCTGTTTCTTCCAAGTATTATTTGAATTCCTTCTGGAAACCAAAGCAGTTTTGCTTTATAATGCTGTTCTTTCCTTTCATTGCAACTAATATTCTGTTCTGCTGAACTCTTTGCACTACACTTACATTTGCACAAAAACAAAGAGATTTCTTTGTTAATTGGCTTATTAAAAATTCATGGTGCACTTTGACGTTAAATATTTAAACACAATGTTTAATGTTTTCTGTTGCTATTTTTTCCTGTAAAAGGAAATCAAATATCATAGAGAATGCACTCTATTCAAGAAAATTACAGAGATTTTATTGTGAGTTAATATTCAGGATACATAATGTCACTACTTCAGCATTAGTACAAGTGTTTGAAAAGTTTAAGTTCACACTACATTTTGACGAGGAAGCCTTGATATACTGCAGAAAAACAAACTATTTTTTTTCTTTTCCATTTCGTCTCAAAACTGCTGCTGACGTACTAAGATTGTTACTAATCAACTACCTGAAGGGAGCCTATATTATCTGAAGGGAGCCTAGATAAAGATGGATAGAGACTTTTTAAATGTCCCTCTTGTAGAATTGAGGAATGGCTTCAAACTGAAAGAGAGTATGTTTAGATTAGATATTAGGAAAAAATTCTTTACTGTGAGGATGGTGGCCCATTGGCCCAAGTTGCTCAGAAAAGTTGTGGATGCTCCATCCCTGGAAGTGTTCAAGGCCAGGTTTTTGGGGGCTCTGAGCAACCTGGTCTAGAGAAAGTTGTCCCTGCCTGTGGTGGACAGGTTGGAACTAGATGATCTTTTAGGTGTCTTCCAACCCAAGCCATTCTGTAATTCTATGATATGTACCATTAACACTAGACTTGAAAATATTTTATTCAGAGAACTTTCCATTTCCTAGTTAATCTGTTAAATACTTTCCATCCAAAGCTTTGAGTCTACAAAGTACTAAATTAATTGGTGAAGCAATCACGCTCAGCCAGGATCTCCGTCTTCCTGCTTTTAAGGAAAAAGCAGTGTGTCACAATTTAAACTGAGACAGACCAATGTTTAGACCAGAACATGAAGAATCTGTAACACATGCAATAAATTGCCTTCTTACACCAGACTTCCTCTCTGTTTTTAAGCAAATCTACTACAACTCACAGATCTTCATGGGCCAGTCTTGCAACTAAATTCTCCTGTTTGTGCACAAATCAAAAAATGCAAATACTAAAAAAAATCGCATCAAATTATTCCTCAGCTTCCTAGGGACCTGTGGAATTACCAAAGTTCCTAGGGACCTGTGGAAGCACTGAGAAAACTGCAAACAAAATTTTTTGATTCATGTATAGAGTTAGCAAGGCCAAGTAATGAGGTGTTAGAACTTGCCAAAACCCATAAAAGTTGCATTCTTTTGCCTAATTCACCTGTGGTGCGCTCAGTCCAGGAACTGATCTAAAGACCTTTCAATATTCTATTGTCTTTTTCCACTTGCCTAAATAGAAGTCATAGCATGAAGCCTAGCAATCCAAAACCAGAGGATATATCAGATGACGCACCTGACAGCTCTTCACTTTACAAAGTGATCTTATTTTTCTTGTCTCACAATACTCCTTGCTCTGTACTTCCATCACCTTTCTTTGCAACCGGAAGTCCTTATTTGGGCTTTTCAGTTAACCTGGTCTAAGAGTAATTACTCTTCACCATGGAGAAAAAAAAAAAAAAAAAAAAAAAAGGAAAAAAAAAAAAAAAAAAAGGGAAAAAACAAAGAAGAATGCTTGGTTTGGGGATTTTTCTAGCTTATTTATCCACAGAAAACCATTTTTCATTTCAAGTGTGTGAACCTTCTCCACAATTGTCAATTTTAAGCTGGAGATAACTTTTGTTACCATTACTGTGTTGTGACAATAAAGGTCCCTTCTCTGATACTTTCTTTGCAAAGTCATGAGTATGAAAGAAAAAATATAAGGCAGGTATTCCAGCTAAACCATAAACAATAAAAGTTTCATCCTCAAAGCAATCTTCCCAATTCCACAGCTGAAGAAATCTGTGATATTTACTTTCCAAGAATATTTTATTCTTTTATTCTTTAGCCCAAATTCACTTGCATTCTGCTCAGTTGTCATCAGAAATAATAAAGGTTGTTTTGCAGAATTAGATTCCTGAGTCTGCCAAAGTTACAAAGGCAAAAGCTATTTATTCAGAATCAAAGTTATCAGGATATATTATGTGAATCAATAATCAAGTGACTTGGAAAGATGTTCTGTTTGCAGGCATTATCTTCAGCAACTATTTTGAAGGTTTGTAATACCAGAAAAACTACTAGGCAGCTGAAGAAGCACTATATTCCGGACTTTCTCCTTTCCAGAGAACAAAAGCTTTTTTTCCCATTCATAATCAATTGCTATTTTTAACTAATAAACACTAATATGTTGTGTTTGGTTGAGGTTTCTTTAAAACAAACAAATATAATTTCTAAAACTACTTTTACCAAGTTGAAGAAAATTCCTCAAATGGAGATCAAAAATTTTGTTGTAATAAGGGTCTGTCAGAATGATATACAGAAGAAAAGCCGTTGGTTTTAACTGAAAAGAATTTTGTGTAAAATTAAAACAACAACTCACTAGATATCAAATGAAATCACATGTCATAGGCAGAGTACTGATATATCAGGTCACATTCTGTTGTTTGTCTTCAGGCTTTTTATTACATTTGTCAGTTATTGTTTCTCCTATGGTATTTCTTTTCAGCAAATAGAGGTTATGCACTATTGATGACCAGGAAACCTCAGAGAAAAAATTGTAAGATAGCAGATGTGAATCAGTAGACAAATGCCCTGGGAAGGAGTTTTAACATGTTCAGCTGCAACATTGTGAAAGTTTACTGCAATAGGCAGCCTCAAATGTAAAATGTAAATGTTTTGATACCTGTATCAGTATTTTGGGGGTTTTTTTCTGATATTTTTTTAAATCCATATAGACAGAGACATTTCATTGTTTATGCATTGTTTCATGCAACACCTGTGATTCTGCGGAGCCCAGTGACACAGAAGATGCCAGACTCACTAAGACTGAAAGGTCATCTTCTGAGATGAAATCTAGAATGCAAAGGATCTGTCTATGACTAATATCCACATTTAAAAGCCATTTAGTCACTTCTGTTTCACTTCAATTTAAAAACAAAACAAAAATCCCAACAAAGCAAACAAGAAAACCACTCATCTCCTCAATACA
Organism: Serilophus lunatus; assembly: GCA_013399895.1. Classification (NCBI taxonomy): domain Eukaryota; kingdom Metazoa; phylum Chordata; class Aves; order Passeriformes; family Eurylaimidae; genus Serilophus; species Serilophus lunatus. Next base: position 31,476 of record VXBA01004830.1, on the reverse strand, counting down.
GAGGAAGACTTAAAAACATATCTTTGAAGTACCCTGCAATGTAGTCAGTTCTTGAATAAGAGGAAAGTGTCATTCAACAGCAATAGAAAAATAATCCAGAACCACTGCCAACTTTTACTCTGGAGGCACAGCCTTCATACTTCTATCCAACAAGGGGCTCTGACTGAATAGTCTCTGGACAACTGAATGAAGGAGAGAAAGTTCCAGAATTTGGCTGGGAGAGGTCTAGCCCTTAATGTTCATTTCCCCTGGAGGAGGTGACACATTCTTGAAGCGGAAGAGCAGGATTCCACATCAAATTTAATTTCAAACGAGGATGGGTTAAGGATATTAAAATCCATTAAAAACAATATACATGCTGGAATTTTATTAAGGTCTCCAACAACTGCATTTGAACATACTCTCAAAATACTGAGAGAGAGCAAGACAGAGAGGGATGTATGTACATATCTCCCAGTTATCTGTCATCATGGGCAGTATGCATAAGAACTATTGAAAATGCTCTTGCTAGGAGAATTGATCGATCATACCAAATTTAGAGAGAAATGAATTTATGACAAATGCTGTGGAATGAATTTGAATAACAAATATATATACTTTCACTTATCCAAAAACACTCTATGAAATAACTAAAAACATATACAGTCTTAGTAACTCAATACTCAACCCTGAGCAATATATTGCACATTTGAAGAATTTATCCCTTTATTCTTTCTTCAGAATCTACATGTGAATGGCCTACATTTAAAGACAGTAAAAGACCCAAGAACACAAACCTGAGTAACAAAATAGTAGTCTTTTAAAGGAACTAGTATCATCTCCTAAAGAAAGAATGCCCTCTACTGCTTGGTTAGAGAGCTACTCTATAGTAAGAGAACTGCTTAAATCCAGGTTTCATACAGGCTGAAAGCTTTGAAGAAGACATAACAACAACTACAATTATTAGTAGTAGGATCACTATTAATAGTAATTACTGTTGTTGTTGTTATTATTATTATTGTATCATATTTGGAGATGTGAAATGCATACATAAAATCAAATGTTCCTTAAAAGCAGCATTTATTTGCTGTTTCACTCTTCATTTTTCATTATATACCTGTATGGATAGCCCAAAATGTCTTACTCTAAACAAATATATAAAATCATGCAAAATATGTCCTTCGCACTACTCGAATGCATAAATTTCAAAATGGCCAATGTTGTTACTTTCGCTAATTGCTTTAGCATGCATTTTCCTGAACCTTTACGTATTTGCTGCTTGTCCTCAAACTTAATACACCTCACCTTATTAGTGTATACACTGTCCTTTAGAGACATGTATATTTTTGTCCTCAGTGCTTTGCCTTTGAAAACCAACCAGCTGAAATTGTTACATCTCTAAAAGCATGCAATTTTGCAGCATGCTACTACAAAAAAGTGCTCTAAAGCACCAAGGTACAGCAGAGACATGCATGTTTATTTGTTGCACTTTAGAAGAGAAGAGACTCATGAATGCTCTTCTAGAGAAGTTTACTCAGAATTGATTCTGGTTTATATCAAATTTATTCCTAAGGAAACCCTGTATTTTCTTAAGGTAAAAAAAGAATTTTCTGAAGTAGGCTTTAAACAGTCACCAGTTAGTACCTCTGGAAGAAGACACTCATCTTTTTTTCTGCCATTTTCCCCCTCACTTATTTGGCTGTCCAAGTAAGTAGAAAGAGAGTGTAGGGAGGTTCACAACAGTCTTATTTTTGTTTCTGTCTTTTGGTTGCACAACACCTGAAAATACAAATTCAGACAGTTTAGCACAAACTCAAAGACCATTTAAAAGCACACAAATAATGAATTTCTGAAATACAAAATATTTTCTGTTTTGTTCTTGATAGTTAATGCTAAAAAGTTAATGCTAAAAAACCAAGGGATTGTACCCATATCAAATATGTCTGAAAGTGAAGTTTTGTCTTACCTGGTCCCAGATGTTGAAAAGCAAACAAATTTGTGACCTTGAAATAATTCCTTTTCTGCCAGATATTTATTTGTATTTTCCTCCTTTCCCAAAGTCACGTTAGCAGTATCTGGAGAAAAACATGGTCTGGAGGGATGATACTATATTCCCATCTAGAGAAACATAGAGAAAGTCGGGTATTTCTATGTCAGCTGAGAGAAACTGACAACATATACTGTAAGAGAAAAACATGAGAAAAAGAATTTCACATCAGATATGACATGAGCCAACATCCTCCAAACAGTTTCAGATATTTGCCAATGAGACCACAATTTCTAGAAAAGTAAATTATGTTTAACAGTTCAAAAATAAAATAGAACCTTTTTTATTTAAACAAATAATTGCAGGCATGTATAACTCATACTCAAACTTCATTCGTTCTCATTAAAAAAAAAAAAAAAAAAACAAAGGAAAAGCCCACAGTTTTTTTCCCAAACACGTTGAGAACATAAGAAAAGGACAACCTATTTAGAGGGAACACAGGAATTCCAGAGCCTCCCTATTTAGAAAATTTTAGACTAATTCTACATTATACTTAGTCTTCATCAAGAAATGGTATGTGGAGCTATCATCAAGGCTATTCATTGATCCTCATACATTTTTTCTGCAATTGTTCTTGTATTGTAGACATGAACTTACCTGACAATTTCAAGGAAACACTTCCCTGAGCCTGCATAGCAGAAACAACCACAATAAGAATGACTACATTAAGTGTGTACAAAATTTTTTGTTGTCCTGTGGCTTTTCCCATTATATTCACACATGGACATATGTTTGAGATAGCCTTCATAGTAATTACAATGTATGTGCCACAGTTTGCAAATTTTCAGAATAAGAAACACTACCAAAAATTTAAAAATCTAAAAATTTTTCGCTTTTTAACTTTTTTGTGAAGACAAACTGAATGCTCAATTTTCAGCAATAATTAAAAAAAAACCATAAAAATATTATCCCAAATAAAATACAGCATGTATCAAATACGGTATAAAATATCTTCTCCTTTCTAAGAATAAATACAACATCTGTGTGCATTTCCCTACAAATACTATCCATTTCATACAAATATATACATATATGTGTGAGTGGATGGATGGATGGATGGATGGATGGATGGATGGATGGATGGATGGATGATTTTCCACATTAAGAACCAAGGATTTAGCAGTACACTGATGTAACATGGAAATTTTAAACAAGATTACAATAATAACAGTACTATTATTAATTGCTGCCAGGACCAATTCTACAGGAATAACATTGCTATCCAACATCTGTTTCCTCTGGTGTATGTATCAAGAACATTAACTGTCCCAGAAACAACTCTTAACTCAAAATAATTAGGCATGTTTAAGAAGTAAGATTCTTCTGTCTTCATACAAAATAATGAATCATTGAAGGCATTTTTTTCTAAAAATTACAGATTTTTTTAATTTAATGTTTATTTTTAAGCACATCCTCCAGTACAAAGAAATTGCTGCATTTCCACAAAAACCATGTCAACAGTAATGATAAGCTAATTTCTCGTAAAGTTTCCCCCAGCCAAATATCAAAGGCAGTAAGAGCGATTTAGGGTAGTGAAATATAAACTAATGTGTTCCATAAAAGTGGAAGATCCCTACTATAAAAAGAGAGAAGTTATTTTTCAGAAATTATTCGAGTATGAAACGTTGATTATTGAATTCTTTACTAGCAGAACTACAATTCAACCAAAAAAAGAAGTAGGAGAATACTGGCGGTCAAACTAATCAGCAGCCTAATGGAAGTGACGTAAAAAAGTGTTGCATGGTTGCACATTTGGCTATCCTGTCTTGAGGAATGGGACATAACAAACATCTCCAAATATCTGAAAGCTATAAGCTCTAAAATTCAAGTAGTTACTTAGTGTAACAGAGAGTATAATTAGGAATAGAGAGACTACCATAAACAAAGCGGGAAAAGCTTCTTGAACATGAAATTTGCAAAACTGGAACAGCTTTCTTAACAGGAGATTTGTTGCTCAAGTAATTTAAATTAGAATGCAGAGCACACATGAAAATGCCCCTCAGGGAATGCTTTGCATTGCTTTAGCTATAAAACTAGTATATGTTTTGGCTATAATTTGTATAATTCCTTGAGTTTGGATATAAAACACATGGGAACTCAAGTCAAAAGTTCATGTAACTATTGTTTTTGATCAAGCTGAGTACCATATGGCACAATATAGGTAAGGTGATGAACTGATGCAAAATTAGTGTTAAGTCATGGAGAGACATGTGTTCCTGTCAATATTTTGGATAAAAAACCCCACCCCAATGTATAGATTCATTAGATACAAAATACATTCAAAATAAAATTCAGTGGCAGCATCAAAGAATCTTCAAAACCTTCTTCGTATATTAATCACATCAAAACCTTCATGTTTCTGTCACTGTCAGAACCAGCCTTGGAACTCTCTGCAAGCAGCTCTGGAGGCATACTAGAAAAAATCAAGTGAGACTTCCTACACAGATGTTGCTTCTATGTTCTTGGCATTAAAATGCTGACTGCACTGCGTTTTTAACCAAAATAAGACTTCTAGGTCTCAATGACATCTCCATAGACTCTGCTATGACACTACTGCTTGTGGACTATTTCTTAGTACAGTATGCCTTCCAAAGTAAAAAGAGAAAGTAAGCTGTCTCTAGTTCTGTCTTTCTGACCTTCCCTATTGTCTTTATTAATAAAAACAGGATGCACAACTATAACCTGGCAATAACTGAATGCCTTAAATGAGTGACTTATAGCAAGCCAAAGTCCTTTTCCCTTCTGATAATTTGCTTCCTCAGCAATTATTTGTGAAAAAAATCAAAGGCACATAAACCAGGCAAACTTAGGTACATATTCATGAGGAAATATCATTTAATGAAGTCAGATTTTTTCATTCTTCTATGGTAACAATGCCATAGGTTGTAGTGCTGAACAAACAAACCCACTGCACACTATCAATACGCACAAGTTTAATATTTTCTAGTGATCAGCAGAAATAACATTCAAAAGAGGGCAATTTTTTTAATGTATCTGATTGTTACAAAATTTCCATCATCTTGTTTCATTTTTGTATGTTTCTGAAGTTTTATTCTGGGATAAAGAAACACTATCAGAAAAACAGTTTGTTTTAAAAAGGAATTAGTTGAATTATTTTTAAAACTGCTCCTGCCACTAAATAAGGGAAACCTTATTATGAATATGTTAATATTTGGTACAAAACTCCGTGGAAAGAATTAAACCTCCAAGCTTTTACAGTTTCATAAAGACTTTCTACATGTAGGAAATTAAACTGAAATTGATGTCACTTTGATAATGGCATCTCTTAAAACCACAACAGTTAATTAACTAATTAACAACTTAATTAACTCAGCATTTAATTTACTTACTTGAGTTCATTTAAATTCCCAAGATGAGATTTAATGAATTTCTAGAATAATTTCTGACTAATCGTGTGATGTATGTTTCTCTTATCTAGGAGATATTTCATGAAACTAAATGATTTAAGACAGAGCCCAGGAGCAAGTTTTTACTTTGCAGCATACAACATCCCAAAACTTTTCAACGGTTGACTTGCAATTTGCATGGAGACAGGGAACATAAAGCCTAGCAGAAAGTTTCCATTTTGTGGGGAGTAGCCACGTTACTCCCAAGAACACTCCAAGAAT
>VXBA01004830.1:18321-20821 GCA_013399895.1 Serilophus lunatus | reverse complement strand
CTTCGCAAAATTGCGGCTACTTATTCTGATTCTTTACTTTTCATTACTCTCTTCACTTGACCGACCTTGATCAGGTACAATAATGTAAAATATACATTACCTGAGGGAGGGTTCTAAAATATTTTTTTCCTTCGCCCCCCTGGCAGAGAGTATAAGCAGGCATTCAAAAGATTTTTTTCTTCCTCCCCTCCCCTCTTCCTCTTCGCTACTTCTATCTGCAACGCCTGACTCGGAAACAGACAACTAAGCTGGATGCTCAAATCAAGTCCTTCAACAGCGGGGGCGGAGTGCAGGCGGCACCTCGGCCGAATTCTGCCCCAGGGCTGCTGCAGGCGCCGCTACCCGCGAGGGACAGACAACCGTGGGGGACGGCCCACCGCAGCATCCTGGAAGGATGGGCTCAAAAAAGCATTTTCATTCATATATGTCTATATATGTATGTATGTACAAAAGGCTCTTTCAATCTAATAGTTTATTTAGCCAATAAAAGTGGGACTACTGATTTTAATGCTGACACCTCTTACAACATCTTGATAATTCAGCTCTGGTGGGTGCTTGCGTTGAGCAGGTTTTCTTCCAAATCCAGCGACAGCTAAGACAGTGGGCTTCCCCGTTTCTGGCTCAAATCTACAGCCTACCCGCTATAACGCAGTACGTTTGGAAGACAGATACGAATTGTTGCACTGTTCATTGATTCCTATTAATGAGCTGGTATAAACCAACACTGGCGCTAAGTAGCCCGTCTCGAATCTTACACATGATGTTTTGGCTGGCTCTTTCCATGTTTTCCATGAGCCGCATGGCAGCAAATAGCAAGAGTTGACCGTAACAATTTGGAGAAGACAGTGTAGAATTTTTTGCATTTCTCTTGTTTTTTGTGCTAGTCTTTGAGTAGCTTCTTAAGTATAATGACAGGGATGACAAAAAAGATTAGTGCACAGGGCCCATATTTTTTGCTTGCTGTCTTCCGAGGCTTGCTCAAGGGCCATTTCCCCGTAGTGCTTGGCGCGACTCGCCTTAGGGACAAGGAAAGACCTCTTCCAGTTTTCCACCTCCCGATGGTGCGATGCTGTCGGAGGTCCGCTGGAAGACGGCTTAAGGCAGCGAGGAGTCAAAGAGGAAAGTGGATAGGGGGGCTGCGAAAGGACTAGGAGGCGGGGGGAATTGAGGCGGAAAAGGGGGGAGAAGGAAGCTTCTTTGCTCAGGCCTCCGTTCCCTGCCTATGTTTTGAAAACAGATCTCGGTTTCATATGGAGTTTCCTCAGGCCCCTGGCTCCACCTCGTCCTGCTGAGGAGGTGTGAGTGAGAGGGGAGACGGGAGCGGCTCCTCGCTCCTTTTCCATGAGACGCCAAGTCCCTGAGCGGTTGTCATGTGATAGCAAGAGAGCAGGAGCTGCGGGGGTCTCCCGACTCGGGCACCATTACAAAACCGTGCCGGAGAGCGCAAGCCCCGCCACAGCCACAGCGGCCGCCGCCCCGCTCGCTTCCTCTCCCTGCCGGCTCCCGGCGCTCGCCTTGCGCAACAAACTTTTAAGGGGACACTGGACTGAGCGGTGAGAGGGACGTTTTCATTTCCTCCCATCCCCTCGTCTCTGCAGAGGTCCGGGGTAATTTCATGCTCCCGACCCCGCGGTGCCTGAGGAGCATCAACTCCAGCAGAGTGTATCTGGCGGCAGCAAGGAAGCCCGGGAGATTCGGCGGCCTCCAGGAGGAAAGCGGGCACACCAGCGGGGACCAGAACCTGGCTCTGCCCCGTAGCCCCTGAGGCTCCGCGGCCTGCGCGGCAGCTGTGTCCCCCGCCAGCAGCGGGGCGGCAAGGCAAGCGCATCCCGCGGGGGAGGCTGGTGGAGGGAGCCGTGCGAGGACCTCGCCGGCGGGCCGCGGGGAGGTCACGATCGCGTGTGGCCTGAGCAAGTGGTGCCCAAGATGTAGAGGCAGTGGCGGGCAGAGGCAGGGCAGCGCCATCCTCAGGATCCCAAGCCCGCCGAGCGCGGAACTGAGCGGTGCCCGGCGCGGCGCGGCGGGGTCGTGTGGCGGCGGGAGGGCTGTGGCGGAGCGGCGATGCCCAGGCCAGGGAAGAGCTCGTATAGCGACCAGAAGCCGCCCTACTCTTACATCTCCCTGACGGCTATGGCCATCCAGCATTCGGCCGAGAAGATGCTGCCTCTGAGCGACATCTACAAGTTCATTATGGAGAGGTTCCCCTACTACCGGGAGCACACCCAGCGCTGGCAAAACTCCCTCCGCCACAACCTGTCCTTCAACGACTGCTTCATCAAAATCCCACGGCGACCCGACCAGCCGGGAAAGGGCAGTTTCTGGGCGCTGCACCCGGACTGCGGGGACATGTTTGAGAACGGCAGCTTCCTCCGCCGCCGCAAGCGCTTCAAGGTCCTGCGCCCCGAGCACCACCTGCCCGGCGGCGGTGGCGGGGCGGGCGGCGGCGGTCCTGGCAAGCCCCCGGCTCCCACTCCGCACATGGTGCACTACTTCCATCCGC
>VXBA01004830.1:0-18293 GCA_013399895.1 Serilophus lunatus | reverse complement strand
CCGCCTCCCACGGGTAAGGTGCCGGGGCTAGCGAGCTCCGAGGCGGCCGTGGCCGCAGCCGCGGCCGCCGCCGCGGTGGGGAGGCTGCCACAGTTCTCGTCCTACGGGAGCAACCAGCCCTCGGGTTTCAAGCATCCCTTCGCCATCGAGAATATCATCGGCAGAGATTACAAGGGTGTGCTGCAGGCCAGCGGGCTGCCGCTGGCCTCGGTGATGCACCACCTAGGCTACCCCGTGCCCAGTCAGCTCAGCGGCGTGGTGAGCTCCGTGTGGCCGCATGTGGGGGTGATGGACTCCGTGGCCGGTGTTCCCGTGTCCCCTGAGTATGGACCCTTCGGCGTGCCCGTGAAGGCGCTCTGCCAGCCGCCGTCACAGACCATGCCCGCCGTCCCGGTGCCCATCAAGCCTGCGCCGGCGATGCCCGCTGCCTCGACCATTCCTGCTCTGACGGTCGCCGCCTCGCAGATCTGCCCTGCTGCTTCCCCGGCCGGTGCTTCGCTGCTGGAACAGACGGCGAGCAACAACCCCGAGGGCAAGGGCTCCCTCCACTCCGTCCTGGTGCACTCCTAAAGAGCAGGGGGTCGGGGGGATAGAGGCCCCCAGGCTCCCGGGGGAAAGGACGCAGGGGTCCATGACATGCGTACGGCACGGAAACCCGATCGCTCTCATGACTATACCCCTGCTGCTGTCTGTGTTTATATCGTGTACAATCAGATTATTTGAGAGCCAGGTCGCAGGTAAGAGCTTTTATCGTCAGTCGTTAAATGTCATTGGTGGCGGAGAGGCGACGTGAAAAATCACAGCCGGGGCCAAAAGGGCTGGCTCGGAGAAAAGGGCCGAGAGAAAAGGTCCCCCCTACAGCTCGCCAGCCTGAAGCACGGGGCGGCCCTGCAGTTTGGGCTCCTCGCTGAGCCTCACTCCCGAGGCGGCCGTCCCGGAGGTCCCAGAAAACCCAGGCTCAGTGGGAGAGGGGCTGCAGTCTACCGGCTGCTGTGGGGAGCAGAAGGGTAAAACCCCTGAAGTCTGCTTCTCTCTCTTCCACGAGGGACAGTAAACCTTTGCCTCGCCGTCCTGTAGATCTTGGTCCGAAAAAGGTGGGCAAAGCGGTTAACTTGGACCCTGGAGAGCTGCGGGGTCCCAGGACGCATAATGCTCTCTTTTTAAAGAATAAGCTTTACATAGCTCTATTAAGTAGTGGGAATTTAAGTGACAATGGCCCTGACGGCGAGGGGTTCCTTTAATTAACAATCACTTGCCCTTTCCTTTCACACTTTCATTGTCTATTTTGTAGTACCTTAGAAGGGACTGAAGCACGACCTGGCCACTCAAGCCGTGTGTGAGTGTACGAATTTCCTAGTTTCTCATTAAAATAAAAGCAGTCCGGCGATTCGTAGATTGTGCTTTTCACATCACCTTTCACTGCTCACGGACACCACTATTTTGTACGTGTTGCTTGGCGTTTCTTCCACGTGAGTGTGAATACAAAAACCTGCGGGTGGAGGAGGGGAGGGCGAGGAGTGAAAGAGATGGAGAAAAGTGGAGGAAGCTAACAGAAAAATTATTTAAAAACTATTCGGAAAAAGCACTTTAATGGAAACAATCTTCCAACAGACCACAGGTCTGTTCAAAGCAGAGGCATCAGAAGCACAAGAGCGACGCGCTGGCTGATGAGTCTCGGCTGGTTTGTGAGTGATTGCTGCCGTACCCTGTCTGCCCTGCTGTACCCCAATGCTCATTAAAGCCAATCCAACCATTTACTTTTGCTAGTGCTGCTATTTAAAATACTCGTCTTTCACATTGGTTAAGAAACATATGCTCATAGCATAAATTGGTGCTCTGTCCAAGCAAACTGACAGAAGTACCCAAAAGTTTTCTCAGCGGCAAGGCAAAGGGAGGAAAGAGAAAGAAAACTCAGGAGTAAATTGCCTGATGCAGTGGCACTTTCACTCGCCGCTGCCTGCAGCTTGTGGACGAAGCGCCGGCAGTCGGATATGACGGGAGATGACCGGCTCAGATCCTGATACCACTGAAAGCAAGTGTAGTTTTGCCACTGGTTATAATCGGTGCTGGATGCCACCTGCTTTCTGGGTTTTAGCCTCTTATGCCAGCGCATCGCCTGCAGCCGAGATGCTTGGTTTCTGTCTCCGACCCTGGGGAAGACTGTCCTGTGACAGGCTGGCCCTTAGTGGACCTCTAGGCAGAGAAACTTAGGAAAGGCAAACCTGTTTGGGCTCGAGTGCCAGCTGCCCATAGTTTTCTCCACGTGCACTCGTGGGGTCTGTTTGACCACTTGAAATTCATCTAGAACTGTTGAATTTCCAGTTGTGACCTCTGCTCTAGGCGAGGAGATGGGGGGATATTTCATGTAAGTTTCCAAAATTATAGAATTCCTAGAGCTGAAAAATACTACTGTTATGCTAATGAAACACAGTATTACGGTTTGTGAGTGGGTCTGGAAGGGGAATTGCCTTCAATGTATAGCAACTAGATAAACTGAGACAAAAGAAATTATTTTTAAAAAAGTGACAAAGGAAAAAGAACAAGTGCTTCACATTTCCTTTAGTCCGTTGTCTTCCATCTTAGGCAGGGATCCAAATCGATATTTCTGCTGCTATAAACAAGTTGCTTATAGAGAAAACAGTCCCTCAAATCATGAATAGCACTAGTTCTATATTAGTTTTATATGTATTTAAATATGTTGCACTGCTCTTCATGTGACTACTGTATAAGGCTCCAAGGAAGGAATCTGAGTTTTCCCCTCACATCGGTCTAAGGGACAAGAGGGATGAGGAATCTGGAACAGGAGAAGAGGTAATCCTCCTGGGAATTATTCAGAGGATTTTGGTCAGTTTTAAAACTCTGGATCTTCCGAATTTCATCTCGGGAAAACTTTCTTTGGTGTGAGGAGGCCAGTCTGGATGCAGCGGTGGACTGTAAGCAGGACATCCCCGCTGCCTTTCATCCCCGCGCAGGGGCGGGAGGCGGCCGGGCGCTACAGGCAGGCGTCTTGACAACAGAAGCAGGCCACCGGGCACAGGGACTATCGCGACAGGAGGTCTCTGGTTGGGTGCGAGGCGCGGCTGAGTGCCGAGCTCTCTCGCCTATCGCCCGGAGGGTGCCATTTTCTGTAGCTCGTACGATGCAATTTATGGAGGGTTAGAACCTACTAACTTCAGACTGTCAGAGGAGAAGGGAAAATTAACTATTTGACTAGTTTAACTTCTTTGTACACCTATTTTTCCTTATTCTTAAGTACTTCATCTGTAAACACAGCTTTTGCAATGTTACAGAAATTTTGCACCACCAATAATCCTGATATATAAACAACAAATCTCAATACAGCTAAAAACCAGACGATAGTACAAGATGTAAAGTAATAAAATAGTACCCTTTTCTTCAAACTGAAAAACAGGTGTAAACTGCCGAAGGGTAAGATTTTTCACTTGACAAAATAAACAGGGAAACAGCCTTGTGGAAACTACAGGATTTTGTCTGTCTGCTATACCAGTACACGTCATGCAGAAACAGCTTGCCTTCAGTTTAAAGAGCATGTGTTTTCTGCACAGAAAACGCAGCCCAGTCTTTTCTGAGTGGGTGCAGGCAGGGTTGTTGTAAACACAAGAAATGGATGGAAGCAGGACAACCAAGCTTAATTTTCATATCACCAGACTGCCAAAGACATTGAAGTGAAAGTTAGTGTTAGGAGAATGGAGGCCTAAGATTCCACCCCAGTATACTTCTGATTTATTTTTTCTAGCTAATATACTCATTATTTCTGCCTATGGGAACTACTCCTAACCAAGGCATTCCCTTGTGTATTTCAAGTCCATAGGGCATGCAAGTCAAGAAAGAAAAGCAACTGCAGTAAAATATTTTATTGTGTTTAATTAATTAATTAATTAATATGAATGCAGTTTATGATCTAAATGTGATAGCAATGTTTGAGTGGATATGTTCTGATCCCAGTGATACCTGCTACAATATAAGAACCAACGTTGTAAACGGCAATTTTAGACACCATTGATCCAATCCTAAAGTCTCTTTGGACAGAAATTGATACAGCAAATCTGCTTGGAATTTTGCTGCTGTTCCCATAAGATCAGATTTTCCCCTTCATTGTAAGACTTTGTCTTAAATCATTATCCTTAAAGTCTCTTTTAAGGTATAGCTATTCCTGTAAGGGCTTGAAATCCGTAAAAGTTTTCGTTTTGAAAAGTAAAGTTTCACCTTGGCTTCTGGAGTTTTGCTGACTTTATGATTAGATTAACTATCTTTAGTTAGATAAACGAGGTTTAATTCTAGACATCTTATGCTAAAGACAAAACGTTACTGCCTATAGGCCCCTTTCCTGGACATATTTAAGAATGTAACTCATTTTTTTACAGAATTGATGCTCCTCCCTTTTCACTTATACAATGTAGTCATTAGTACTGTCCACGGAGGAGAGCACTCTTCTGAGAAACTCTGAAGGAAAGCTAAATTTAAGATCATTTCAGCTCAAAAGGATTCAAATTCGCATCCATGTACCAAAATAAGTCAACTACAAAATGGCACACAGACAAAGTTATGCTTTTGCCATTATATATAGCTATATAGAAACAACAAATGTTAGGTTCATGATGTGCCAAATGAACTAAGGGCTTGGGTGTTTTCTACAAAGGCAGAGTCCAGGAGTCATTGGAGAAAACATAGCGGATGGAGAGAGGCAAGAAAGGACAGGAATAAATGGCAAAATTTCACATCAAAGTGCCACATGGACTGGTGTTTTGTGTCCCAGAAATTCATAATTGTGGTAGGCAAAAGGTGAGTTGCAGTTAGGAAAGTAATAAATGTTTGCTAATATTAAGTGATTCAGACTAATAAAGAATAGCTGACATATTGAAAGATATCCACACTGAGTTACAGGATAATAAAACAGCAAGTGAAATCCATTGTTGACATATGCAAATTGATATACATGGGGAAAACATTTCTTGTTTTATATACATAACCATAGGTCTTGAACTTTGAATTCTTATTAAATTATGGTAGATAATCTAAGAAAATGTTAGCTTATTAGTCATTAGCTGTGAAAAAAAAGAAAAATTACTAGCAAAGTAACAGAGAACATAACAGAAAATACCACAACCTTGTTTAAGTCCATAGGAAACTGGAATGCACCAGGAAGACAGGCAAGCTCCTCACACCTGAAAGGAAGTTATTAAAAACGTCAGGATTCAGAGAGAATTAGATGGAATGATCAAAGGTACATCTTGTGTTACAAGTAATGATTCAATAGTCTAAGACTCTTCAGCATGGAAAGTAAGGGTATACAGAGATGTATGACACAAATTTATAAAATTGTGAGAGACATGGAGAAGGAGGCTAAGGCACACTTGCTCATTCTTTCTCTTAAAAGCAGAAGTGGGAGTCATCAAAATGTTTCAAAGCAAACAGAAAGAGGGGATACTTCACACAGCACATAATTTAATACTGAATTCATTATTTCAGGATGTTGAGAATGTTAAAAATTTTCAATGCGATACAAGAATTTGTTTTTAAGGCAAAAGACTTGGGAGAAAGCTGTAAATTTGCACTGTATAAACTTCTTTTATTATGTATTATTCATAGATTTAATCACTGAACAATAGAAATTAACAGCCCTTTGAACAACAATAGGGACCAACGACGCCTCAAATTTTTAAGCCAGAGAGTCATCTTAAAGCAGTCATTTGAAAAAGTAAAAACAACTTGATATTCCTTAACAACTATTCACCCTACTGTCAAAAAATAGGTTTTTGGCTGAACACCAGAGTTACATAGTGAATATATTAATAGACAAACTGTTCTTTCAGTGGTATGGGTTGCTAATTTTTATTATCAGTCTTTAATTTAACAAAAAATAGGCTTTTAGCTCTTGGAATTGTACAACAAACTCCAAATGTGGATCGGGTCTTCCTTTTATGATGGTCTGAATAATCTGAAGTTCAATCAATGATTAACTGGAATACTAGAATACTGAACTAAATGCTGTAATACTGGACAAAAATGCATAGAGAAAGAAGGAAAATGTATTTTCATGTACTGCTTGCACCATAGAACTACTGCTGGAAAATTATCATTTGCTGGAAAAATGTAAAAGAAATATTGTAATGTGATCGTGGTAGCCATTTGTGTTTTATTAACCTGTTGTTTTACATGGGATATGTGATTTGAATTTATCCTCTCCTAAATCTTGAAATTAGGTTTTTCTTAATCTCTGCATGGTCTTTTAACCGTGGTTGGTACGAATTTGTGACATAATATATTAGTATTATGCAAATTATTGTGATACTTCATATGCTTAATAAATTGTATGGCTGTAACTGATAGGTGCCTATGTTTTACTTGGTTATTACTGGCTGCTTATAAAAAGCTTTCCTGGTACACATGACTGGAAGAAAATGCAATGTAACATGGTACATTGCTAGCCGATTATTACAATATACAATTTTTAAAGATAAATGAGATGAGACCTAGAAAGAGAATCAATTTATTTCTTCTTCAAATAATTGTAATAGAGCCAAAAAACCCCCATAAAAGAATAAATATGATACACCTTCAAAATGAAGTTACACCACTTACATCATTAACACCAGTGAGAGAGATAATAAGTGAATTAAGAGCCTTACTGAGCCTCTGGTATCTTTACATTATATCTGTTTATAAGCTTTCTTGAAAATGGGGAATGCTCCAATTTATTTACCAACTTTCAACTTCATTGAAAACATGTGCTTAAATCTGGGGTTAAAATGCATATTGCTCCAGATTTTACATTTCAAAATATTCTCAGCTTTGAAAAGGTGTCTCTGTCACCAATGCAAATCTCCAGACAGAAATGAAAGAAAATATATGGACAAACATCATTCTATGAGGCTGAGGAATTCTGAGGGAAAGAATAATAAATAAAAGCATTAAACGGGTTAAATGCAACTTGCAGGCATCAAAAAGTAAATATGACCAAATAACTTGATGCTTTTCTGTGATAAGTGAATTTTAGTAAAAATAAGGGTAATGCAACAGTCTGAATATTGAACAGAGTTTCAGTAAAGAGTTCAGTATGAATAGTGCCTGGCAAATCATCAGTGTGTGTTGAGAAGGACTAGAACCTTGCTCAAAGCCTGATTACACAACGAAATAATGTGAAACTAAGTAACGTGACATACAAATTTATGCATTTTTTGTCTTGTACCAAAGGTATCTAAGGAGATACAAGTAATTTAAATAATTGTAAAACCACAGGTTGGAGATGCAAGCTCACTGAAGGAGTTTTACTTTAAAAAATATACAAGGCTCCAAAAATCCACTTGCTGGACTTACTAAAAGGGGCTTCAGTTCTTTTATATATTGAGTGACTGCATGGGAGAAGAACTGAACACATTTCTGTGAAGTTCAAATAGCACACTTTTGCCGGCAAACTTTAGAAAATAAGGGAATTTGGGCAAAAGTTTAAAGGGCAAAAGTTAAACATTTAAACCAAAATAAAGCATTTCACTAAGCATCCACTCAGCACATACTAACACATACACTTAGTAAAATCCAACCCATCCAGCTTTAAGTTACCCAAATATCAAGAACACAGAATAGGAGAAGAAGTAAAGAAAGAGAAAGAAAAAGAGAGAGATAGGGCTATCACCCCAGATCCAGTGCAGGCCTAGCTACCAGAAATCCAGGGAATGGCAGGGCCATGACCACAGGGTGGCTGCATGCCTTTGGTTTTATTTGCTTTAGCCTCCTGTGGCAACTGTCCCCTTCCCATGTGGGACTTCTAGTGCGCCAGCCATTCTGGGCTGGGGTAGGGGCTCCGGGGGGTGCAGTATGGGACAGTGCTCTTGATATCCAGCCATTCTAGATTGGGTTAGGGGCTCCAGGAGGTGTTGGGCAGTTTTCTCAGTGTCCAGCCATTCTGGGGCTGGTTTAAGGGCTCCAGGTGTGGCATGGGGCAGTGCTCCTGGTGTGCCAGTAATTGACAGCTGCTCTGGAGCTGCCCAAGGAGGCTCCAAGGGCCTGGGATGTGGAGTAGGGTACCACCTCACCTTTGTGAAATTCCACCTGTCCCTTTCCCCTCGCACACACACTTGAGCCAATAATTAATATAATAATCCAGTGTCTCAGACAAATAACTAGAAAAGTCACTGAATAAGCATAAATGTGAATGGAGGTCAAGAAAAAAAAATAGGAAGTTCACATAAATTCGTGATACCTTTAGCATATATACAGTACTTTTACTGTCACTCTCATTTCTTCCTTTCTTGAACAGTACGTTTTTTACTTACTGTACTGAGTTTTGTTCATTATGACTGTGCTTTCAGCTCCATAGGACCAAACTGGAAAGTGTCTACCCTACAATTCATGCTCTCCCAGTTTGACAGTGAATTCCTCCTAAGTTCTCCTGGAGTATGAAATTTTGTGATCAATCCCTTATTCCTTGATACCATGCTTCTATGCCATTTTTTCAGCTGACACTCTTATCATTTCTTCAGTGAGAACAATTTTTGTAGGGAAGTTGAGTCTGCTGTCAATAGATTCAGTTTTCCTAACTGTGCCTGCAGAGCATCACAAATACACGTTTCTCCCATCTAGGAATCAGAAAACTGTTGAACTCAACCACATACCTCTGGTTTGCTGAAGACTAAAATTGACAGCTGAACTGTTCCCTATTTAGATGGCCATGAAGAAGAATGGGACACACTAGTGGCAGTGACAAGATAGGCATCTTGTGGCTCCCAGCAGTTTTCTGGAATTCCCTAAAGTGGTGAGTGGGGATGTTTTTGGACTTCATGACAGGAAGGCATTTGGTCACTAGTGGCTACTAAGGGGCATACCTTTCTAACAATAACATTCTGATGAAGAGGAAGCTGCAAGACCTCTACCAAGGTTTCACTCTCATATCCTGTGGAAAATTGCTTCTTTTGAACAACAGTCTGAAGTTGTTCATTCTGAGGTCAACAATCCCTTCCTCGGGATTGTTATTTGCCTTTTTAATTCACATCATTGTAGTTTTACTTACTGTTGCATGATTCAGTCAAAACCCCCAAAATCTCTGGCACTTTTTCATCACCTAAGAAGGAAAGTTAAGAAATCTGTATCCAGTGCAACCTGAAGCAACTCAGTGGCATCACACAGGTGAGAAGAGCCTAGATGCCTATGAGTTACAATTTTTTATTCATCAGCATTACCAAAAATATTACTTAAATTACTTAAATTTTTTTTTCCAATGATGCTGCTGCAAGAAAACACTGGATTTGAAACGCTGAATATTAGACTTGAGGATCTAAGGTGAGAATATAAGAAATTTATGGAGAAAGTTAAAAAGATTGGTAATGCTTGATGAAATATAATAAATTTTGGAAGGTAATTTTGAAAGTTCTACATAATACTTACAGATGACATGTCAAAGGAATTAGAACTGGACATGAATTGGCCTACTAGTGGAGAAAGATTTACAAGTGGTACAAACATAAATTTTGGGCTAACAAAGGATGAAACGTAGGTTCAAAGGCTTTTACTCCACCAGAATTAACAAGGGCACATTGAAGGGGACTCACAAGACTAATCTTTGTTGCTGCTGCTGAGGATGTTTTAACTTTCGATGTTTCCTTGATTTTAAAATTTCTCATTAATTCTTGATAAGAATACTGACATCCAGATGATAATTCCCCCAGTAGCCACAGAAGACTAAGAGGAAGGTAGAGTCACTCCCTGCTCACATCTTTCTAGTGGATACAATTAAAGGGAAGAATTCAATTACTTTGACACAATATAGCCAGGACATTCAGAGACTTCTCTATGGGTACAAAAACTTGTTAATATTGTTGCTATGTGTTTAGGAATACTACTTTCTAGTCCACCACACCAAATAATGAAAATAGTGCAGGATCTCCTTAGTGAAAGGCATGACCATAACAAAAGAATAGTTGAACAAAAAAAATTAAATTAAAACTAATTTCTTGGGAACTTGCAAGTCAGAGGAGAATGAAGTACATTTTTTCCAGGCTATAACATCAGAGAATCAGAATGTCCAGTCAAGATTGAGTTGGATTTCTTTTCATGCTAGATAGAGATGTAGAATATAAAAAGGCACTTCTGCCATATTTAACACACAGAGAATTTAAAGAAAACTTTTCTTAGGTAGCTGGTAGCAGAGACAGAGGATATATCTAAACCTTACAAATATTGGTTCAAGCCTCAGCAACATGTTCCTCTTCTCCTTCAAGGGAACAATCTTTCGTCTTCATACTTCCCTTTTAATTAAATTCCAAGAAGTGGAGAGATGGAAATAACTAATAGCTTATGAAATACAACATTGTGTTCATAAAACTCTGAGATAGTTGCTGGTACCTGTCCTACTTGGAAGAACACAATAATAAATATCCACTGTCATGCAAATAAGTGTTGGGTCCCAGCACTGCCTCAAAGAGAGTCTGAATTCAGCCAGATTTCCTCTTTTCTTTGAGTCTTATGTGAGACAAATATTTTCATTTTCTTACTAACATAAGCTAGCTAATCAGGTTGCCTTATGCCTTTGAACTTTGTGGTTTCCAATTAGCACTATCTCTTTTCCAAGGACTGTGGAGCATTGGCTCCTTGGAAGAACTGCCTCACCCTGCCCCAAGGCCCTGGTAGTGGCAGATGTCAGCATCCAACCCCATATATGGATAGGTGGGTGGATGTCAGATTTTTGTTGCTTTGCATCCAACCAATTAGGCAACTCCCCTCAGCTTTAACATGGACACTACACAATTCTTCTTGGTTATGCAAATATTTATTCGCAATTTCTTTGATTACTGATTGTTCCCTGCTGTCATATCTAGCAGGCACAAAATACAGGAAATTAGGAGGATGAAAGCTTCACAGAGCAGAGAGGGATGCTTGGAGCTTGTTAAATATTCTAGCGGGTCCTCATTCTAAGAATTTCCATGAACTGCATTGTCATCAAAATGCTTAGGGGGACCTTAATGATCACAAAGGATTCAGCTGGACCACCCAGATCCACAAATGGGAAAAGAAGCCTCAAGAGTCTCTTGTAGGATTAAAGTTGCTCCCACTTTAACATCTTGAAAATATGCTATGAAGGCCTTCCCACTATCATCAAGTAATGAAAACCTTCTTTGTTCTCATCCACTCAATTTAGCATCACTGTGCTGCCTGAAATCCAGGCTGAAAGAAAATATTCACCTGTAAGACTGACCTGACAGAACTGTTATGTCATAGCACTAAGACGATTGAACATACATCCTAATGATTTATATATCCTTGTGAAATCTAAATAATATTCTACCCACCTATAGAATTAACACTAATATGTGTGCCTTGCATCATGAAGAAACATTCCTTGTGTCACGGACTAAATTAACAAATGCTGCTGATTGCGCTTCCATGCATCTTGCACTAAAAAAGTTTTCCATTCAAAAGGAGTATCCATTTTACGAATGAAAAGGGTGGGATATATTCAATGACTTAAACTCATCAGGGAGAGGAGAAATGACCTTACAGAGCACTAAACATAATAAATGCAGTAAATATAGTAATATGCAGGGAGTTGTGGAATTTTCAGTATGTGTTCCTGGATGCAATTATAAAAGAAACAAATTAAACTACATTATAGCCATCAAAATATGAAGCTACATGGATTATATATATAAAGCTAGTATAAAATCAGACTTGTGAATAATAGTGTTCTATTTTTCATTCTATTTTCCATCATATCATATACTTCTCTAATAACATAGCTATTTGTGTGGAAACATGTACATAAGGTGAATAAATAGTATTTGTGTAATACCTAAGTTATTTTAAAGTTATTGTAAATACACCACTAAGAAATCTTTCCCCAATATTGGAATAGAATTGAATATGATCAAACTATTGTAAATTGTCCAATGCTGGAATTGAGTTTGTGGAGAGTATCAGACATATAGTCTATTGATATCTTATTTTTTTATACAGGTTGTTGCATCTGATTGTCCATAGTTATGTACCAAACCCCTGCTAGTTTTGTACCTCTTCTGATAGTGAATATGTGTCATAAGCTGAGAATGCAGGGCAGAGAGATGACCACATGGCGAGATCATAGATTTTCAGAAGGCAAACATTCTCCTAAGTATCTGATGCTTATAAAATTTACAGCAATCAGCTTGCATTTTAAGATGGATAGTGGTACTTGCTTTGGCCTATTGTGAAATTATTCAAGCCCATGATAGTTGTTTCAGTGTTCTAAGAGAGAACTTCTAAGTACATATTTTGGAGATACTTGCATTTAAAAAAAGTCTTCTTTTATGAAGCACTGAAGCTGTACATCTTTATGAATTGAAAGTTTCCATTGGTCTGAGACAGTTTTGAGAGACTCAGAGATGAACATTTCACCACATGAAAGAACATATGAGTGTAAGAAGACTCCCTCATTGAGAAGAACAAGTTTCAAAGTATTAAAAAGCCATCAAGTTGCATTGCCTTCCAAATCCTTCTGTAAACTATAGGCAGCGTATCAGATATCTTAGAAATGGAATGTCACATGTACAGACACTAACAATATATGATCACAGTGTACTCTTAGATGATCTTGTGTTTTAGCATTCCCTTCTTGATTCCTCATATATTATGGTGTAGATTTCCCTATAACTAGCTAAAACATCTTAAATTCTCATTAAATGTCACTCCAACCATATGCATAATAGCATTCTTCAATTAAAAGAAAGAACAAACTAATTGACAGGACAAAGCTTCTAAAGCCTACAAACAATCTTTTAGCACATCTAGGAAGACTGTGGCTCAACGTACAACTCTTTGGCTTATTTGAGATATACTCAGTGCCTTGCTGAAACCTTCCTCCGCTGCACCTGGACCCTAGCTCATTGTGCTGTAAAGGAGGGTTATTTTGGTTTGGAGAGAAGAGGACTTTCATGACTTCAAACATAAGATCAAGTGGGCATAAGATCAAGTTTTTATCTTCTCACATAATCCTGTCTTTGATGTCACCAGGCTGAGGCCTCTCAGAAGAGAAAGAGAAAGCTGTGAAAAGAGGCCCATTTAATTTATACATTTAAGTGCTGCTGTTCTAATTCACAAGTGTAGCATTTTCATTGTTTTCTGCTTTGCATCCTAAAGGCAGGCTTACACCAGGCAATTATGAATGGCTCTTCTGAACAAATAATTGAAATTCACTAGTCGTGGGATATGGTTAAACAATGTCAGGATTGGAGGTGTAAGGTCAAATACATTCCTATTGGCGCTACGGAAGTTACAGGCTACCCTTCTCACTTGCCTTGAAGGATGAATATTTGTAATCACTTGTTTTAACAGTAGCTAATTAGGTAAAATGCATGAGAAAAAGAGTAAACATGAAAATTATATTTTGCATTTGCTTTCAATCCTGAATAGTTGTCCTGAGTTAGAACAAAAAATCTTTAAACGGTGGAATGGAAGACTGCTTTGCAGTATGGAGACTATCTGATGAGAATTAATACATATCTGATGAGAATTAATACAACATTTACAAAATTCTCCTCTTGTAACTGCATCAAGGAGACAGCTGTAAAAATGGGGATTGACTCTGTGTACAAATACCTCTACCTGAATAATTCCACAAAGTTACCGGCAGAGCAACAGCTCTGTAATTAATTATCTTTACCTAAAAAGTTAGTGAAACACCTGAGGGATCATGAGACATAATTTCTGTATAGTTTGCCTTGCAGAGCCAATAATTTAGTTCTTCACAAAACAATTAGCCCCAAATTATCCACGCTATTTTCTACCAAATTTTCTAATGTAGGAATTTCATGCCAAAGTTCATCAAAACAATAGATTTTTGTGCTTATAATAAACAAAGCAAAACTCTATGTGTGTATGCATGTGGACAATGGAAGTGTCCTGCAGAAACATAAATTATGACATAAAACTCCCTGTCAAGATGAAAGTTATATAGAGGTGTTATATAGGTGGGTTTTTTTGTGGATTCACTACAAGAGAACTGGAGTATCCAAAAGTAAAATCATCTTCCTGATTCAGAGATCTTCATGAATAGCGATCATTGTCAGGAACCAAAACTAGGGCATTTTGTTCTATAACCTTCCCCAAGATACAATATACAGGATAAAATTTACACTTTGTCTATTGCCTTACTAAAGGCTTTGTGTCTGTTTCACTGAATACACTTTGTCCAAGGCAAAGTACTGCTAACTTGAGCCATTCAGAACTTACAAACTCTACCTTCCCCACAACCCAAAAGTCTTTTTCTTTGCCTTTTGAAAGTATGAACTGCCAAACTTTGAAGTCCTTCTTTATAATGACAAACTTAAAACTTTTTTGTCTTTGAAAGACAATCTGCCTCATATTAATAATTTCATTTATTTGAGAGAACAAGTGTTCATAAAAGTATCCATTGCCATTACTGGCATTTTAATAGTCTTGCTCCTACTACCACTTCTTACCATTCCAGTACCAAAACTCCATATTAATTACGCATTTAAAATTTATGTAGACTAAATATCTACATTGACAGTTAATAAGTTTGAAACTGAAAATCTATTTTTTAATATAATTTTCTCTCCAG
The DNA here is from genome assembly GCA_013399895.1 of Serilophus lunatus. Taxonomy (NCBI): domain Eukaryota; kingdom Metazoa; phylum Chordata; class Aves; order Passeriformes; family Eurylaimidae; genus Serilophus; species Serilophus lunatus. The sequence goes on along the minus strand of VXBA01004830.1, from coordinate 3,724 downwards.
TGCTTGACATTTATTTTATATCACCAGCACAAATCAGTGTTATCCATAGGCTCTTATCCATGACACAATTACACATTATTTCCCCTTTTATAGTGCTTTTTATGGCTATTAAAGTGTATTTCAAGAGATACATTCTCTGTTTATTTTTGATCCTGCTTTCTTGTGTGGTTAACATGAGTTATGCTCTAATTTGTATTTATGAGTGGGTTATGGTTCTGACTGCATCTTTATGACAAATATTATTGGCTTCCACAACTATCCTTCAGATGATTATAAAACAAATATTGAACAATGAGGAAAGCTGAAAATAAAGAACAACAAGAAGAAACTAAAAAAAACTGTTTAAAATTGAGACATGGCTGCCTAAGCACAATGTAGATTCATTGCTGTGTCACTTTCTGTCATCTTTTTTTGCCGCTGTGGCTTTAGATGTAGAAATTTATACTGGAACACTATCCCATCTTTGCCAGTCTACACAACTGATTCAATGACTTTTGGAAAGTTAAAAAAATTCCTTATAATAGTCAGAATAAATAAACGTTGAGTCAAGGAAATGTCATGGCTCTGCTATTGTTCCTATTGACATCAGTCCCACTGACTTCTCCAGGGGTTGGATCAGTCTCCTGTTTAGGTGAAAAACTGTAGAACTGCGAGTTCTAAATATAGATTTGCTCATATGTTCTGCATTTCTGGTACACAGTCAGGGTTTCCTAAGGATCAACCATATTGGCAAGGGTTAGGCCATAGAATAAAGAAATGTAGTTTGATAATAAAAAAATGCAGTTTGACACTCAGTCAACATTGGCTATGTTAGGCATTTCTTTGAAGGACTCAGTGTATCCCATTCTAAAGCAAGTATTTTCTGTGAGGCTCTGGATTCTGCTACTTGACGTAGGCACATTTTTCGGTGACACTAACCCTACCCATGTGAACTTAAATAATACAGAAATACTAATACTAATACATTGTTATTTTTCACTCCTTGCTCCTCTTCTTTCAGCATACACAGAAATCAATACAGAGATGAAGAGATAAGTAATATAAATGAATAAATATTGATCAGAAAGTCAGTAGTCTTATTTGGGTGAGGACTAAAAAGTTACGTTGTAGATATCCACCCATATTTATCATTCTTACTTTGTGCTATTTATTTATGAGATGAAAAAAATACATATGTCCGAGTATACCGACTGTTCTGCCAATACAATAAATCTCACCAGCTGTGTCTCTAGGAGCCTCCTTTTAGACTAATTTATCTCTGTTCTTCTAACCAGTTACAGTGTAGGTCAGTACTAGATCACTGAGGGTAATTTTCAAGGTGATGATTCACGACCTTATAAAGCCATTTATTTGAGGACAAAAAGCAGTAGAAATGGTTACTAATGAAAATGAATGCAGATCTTAGGTGGTGGCTCATGTTTAGCTTTTACAATTTTAAGTGCTTAAGGTAAATATTATCAAGGGAGAATTTGACCCCAGGAAATTATTACTTTTGACTTTCAATCACCTTTAGGCTTGTATATTTTCTGAACTGTCCATGACTAGCGTTAGAGTCAGAATTTTTTTATATAAGCTATTCTAAACTAGAGATCTTACAACTTATGAGCAGAATAAAGGTACATGCCCTAAAGATGTTTATCTTTTGAGAATGCTTATTAGCATAATGTTCTTTATATTTCCATGAAAGTAGAGTGATGGTAATTTGATTACATATTTAAGTAACTTTGTCATTAAAATGATTCTACGAATAGGATGAATAATGACAACTGGATAGCTGAGATAGTTTTGATCTGAAGGGCCTGTTACCTACATACAGAGATCAGAAGGGAAATAATAATACATACATTGCATAACATTTATACAAATAAAAGAATACCTGTATAATTATTTAAAGATGTAAAATTAGAACTGATTAAAAATCACCACAAACCGAATAGCCAAAATGAATTTCAGAGGTAACATGAATATGGATAACGTAGATTTCTCACAGGTTGTAGCAGTGAGATACATTTGTGGCTAGAAATTGTGACGTCCAAATCTGATTCATATATGTGCTTGTGAGCATTGTCAGAGTGGAAGCAAATGGGAATAATATAGGAAAAAAGTAAGCAAAGAAATGTTTGAGATTTGATATAATGGGAGAAGGAAGGAGGGAGGGAAGGGAAGGGAAGGGAAGGGAAGGGAAGGGAAGGGGCACAGAAATCATTAGTCAAACCCTTGCTATTCTCATGGGATTCACAGCTTGGTCTGTCACAGGAGCAAAATCAAGCCTTCAGCAGACTTAGATTAGTACTGATTTTAAGTAAGACAACACCATAAATATGATAGAAGGTGCTTTTCAAAAGGGCAGACTCATAAAGTCAGTAGTGGAGACTGCTGAAAGACATTACATCTATTTACATCACATGCTTTTAAACATATGACCTCAAATACCTATGGGAAATCACAATTAAAATGCGGTCTTTCAAATCTTTCAATTATACAGACTACTTTGATTTCACACACTTGCACATTGTTAAGATACCATTCTCCCTAGTTATACTAAGGATCTGACGTGTAATAAGGTAGTTTTCAAATGGCCAGAAAAATTAAAATTCTTCCTTTTTAGGAAAAAAAATATGTACAAGTGAGAATTATCTGAGGGATTTCAGAAGATTTTGGCCTCAAGCACAGCTGAGACAAGTTGAACTCAATACACAATATTTTGTTATTGAAGAGCGCATCACAAAAGCCATGAAGAACAACATATGTATTTGTGTCTGAAAAAAAATCCCACAAAGTAGGTAAATTTAGGTAGTTTTCAGTTATATACGTTAAGTCCCTTTTCTCATTTTCTGACAAAAGGGCATTCTGGTTAAGGAGAATGGATAGTATCTATTAATTATTTTAATTTTGATGGCATTTTAAGAATTATTAGAAGTTACAGGAAAATGAAGTTGCAGATCCCATTTACCCTTACAGTTATAATCGGTCTTTCAAGAGTTCTAGAATACTGTATTTTTATCTTCATATTATTGTCGACTTATGTTAATGTCTGTGAGAATTAGATGAAAAGTTTTAATATTAGTGTTTCCAAATCATCCCATATGTTCTCAGCTGACTCAAATTTCAACAGAATTTTCTGAAAGCATCTCTGATATGAGTAACCATAATGCATGGACATTAATGGGTTTATCCAGCGTCATCTCAGAGGCTCCACTAAAGACAACAGGATAGAATTCAGTCCTCTGTCCTGGAAATATCCTTTCCTCACATAGAAACCACTAGGGTTTTTTTGCCTGAAGATCTGCCTAACTCCTGCCTTACTTCTGCAGCTAATGAGGATGAGGTTCAACAAGCCAAAGCTGTTACCATGTAACTCTGATTAGTTTATACTATGTGCTACTAGTACAGTGTATAAGAAGCGTTACATTTTCTATGCTATTGTGACAACACTGGTATTTTCAGAAATTTTAATCAAGAATCACCTCTACTCCAATAAACATGATATTAAATTTACTAAGAGACATAAAACTTCATATTTTGCCTGAATAACTTTTTTAGAAATAGCAGAGCAATTTATTTTTAAAATGTTTAAGACAAAACAAAGTTTTGTATGAGCACTGGAAGCACTAAAGCTGGAGCACTACAGATTTGTGTCTTACATTCCCTAGAGCCATGACCCCTCATATCTGCACTCAGTTTTCCTTTCAGTTACCACAATCTATTACACACACAGAATTAC
>VXBA01004829.1:19584-36502 GCA_013399895.1 Serilophus lunatus | reverse complement strand
TTTTCTCAGGGCAGTGGGGTGGTTCTTTGAACCCAATTCCTTTCTCATGGAGGGTGTGTGTGTGGTTTTTTTTTTTTATCTTTTGGGAATCCCAGGTGTGTGTGAGTGATATTTATAGATAGATAGATAGATAGATAGATAGATAGATAGATAGATAGATAGATAGATAGATAGATAGATAGATAGATAGATAGATAGATAAAAACATATTTATATTGTTATTATAAATATATATATATATTTGAGGTTTAGTTTTTTTGTTTTTTTTTCCTTTTCCCTTTTCCCTGTAATAAATCTTGTTGGTTTTTTTTTTCATTTAACAAGCTTCTGTTCTAAATGATAAATTCTCTTTTGTCTCAAACTAAGAAGAGGTGTCACAGGGATTGGCAGCATGGCTTGACTGTTTAAAAAGTAAGTATATTTGTGAACTTGGGTATGCCTGCTTCATTTGAGACCTTCCACGTCTACTTCAAGTATTATTTAATTCAATTTCGTACCGGTAAAGTTAGGCTAATTATAAGTGGCCTTTTTCATAAAGCATTTCATGATTCTTGGCTGAAAGGACCTATAGAAAGGTAAACTGTTTATTATTATGCAAATTGTTGTTGAGAATGACTCTGTGGCAGCTAACTACTTTTTTAATTTCAAAAACCCATCATCTCTTCCAATGAAATTCTCTCTTAATTGCAAAATGTACTTTCATTGTATTAAATTACCATGAAAAAGCCTTAAGAGACAAGTTCCCACATTGTCATTTATTCTTTCTTCAGTCCATGTGAAGTCAGTAAAGTGTCTGTTTAAATAATGACCAAGTGAAAACTGATTAAGGAATTTTAGATTGAGCCAGGAAAGGAACATTCTTCTATGAATATGGAAGTGGAAGAGACCAACTGTCCTTATACACTATCTTTGTTATAATGTAATAAAAAAGATTTGATAGATCATTATTATTCTTAGCCTTGGCAACACACACTATTCATTGCAGCTGTCAGTTTTCATTCCAAATTTACTTAGAAAGGTTTTTAAACAGCTAAAATTATTTACTCAAAAAATTAAGCTTATCAAAGAAGCAAAGCACATTGTTTTAGTTGTAAGATCTTCATGAGCATCTCTAGACAGATTGATTCTGTGTGTTTACCTCCATAGCACACAGAGAAAAGCCCCATTACAAGTTGTCTGAAAGAAAACAGATAGACATTTTCCCCAGCCCAGTGTGCTCTAAAATTTGTGTGACTTCATTAGCAAAATAGACTGTTACTACAAAATCCTCCCACTTTGCCTAATTTGCTCATTTCCATAGAATGTAAATGGCCTAAAGCCTGTCTCAATCGATTGTTGAACCCAGGTCCTTGCCATCTCCTGCTCTTTTCTTCCCTACGCTGGCGGGTCAGTCACTTCCATTACCTTGGGATAGGCTACTCCTTGACTCAAAAGCAGATGGGAGAGAAAACAGACACTTCTTTATAGGTAGTTGGAAGTCAATAGGGTCTTTGTCTAGTCTTGCACTACACACCAAAATATAGATTTATCTCCATAGGTTGTGATGGCAACCATAATTAAAATTTCAGGAACATATTTTTAGCCTGAGTTTTAGTTGCTAGTGATTAGCAGAATACTGTGGAGTTGGGGCTGGTTTGTTTTTTTCCCCTTCAATGTCCTCCCCATTGCTTGCAGCTTTCTCTCAGATCCTGTCTCTCATCTTTCCATCTTCGGACACCTGATGCCTTTAAATTTTTCATTTTCCATTAGTGACCTTTAGCTCAACCCTCATTCTGGGACACCAGTTAAGATCTTATACTATGAAGCATAGCTTTGCTTTGACATTTTATTATATACACAACAAAATGTGTGTAATAAATGCATTTCAAGATATTTAATTCCTGTGAAAACATTTTCTTCTCATCTCCTTGCAAATACAGTCATCCCTTTGTGTAATATTTCACTCTAGTGTTAATTCATTAGTCTCAATTTTACTTGTCTGTAGAGTGCCACATCTGTGGCTCTCTAAACAATAAAAAAGTCATGAAAATACAATGTTCTTATTTTTCCTCAAGACCTTCTCATCTCTCTCACTTATTAATGCAAAGCTGTCTTGAAAATTTATCACAAGTAGATTGACCTTTTCTTTAGGTTTTGTCTTTAAGTAGACACGCAATGTTGTAGAAAAGTCAAGCATTGACCATCTTCTGCTTGTTTGCTTCGGCTCATATGTCTCACTCTGCTATTTCAAATGGTTAACTGCATTATCTGAAGTAAGTCTTGACTGTCAAAGCTTGAGCTCATATTCTTCCCTGTTTTCTCTGAAGGTAATGCAATTTTAGATAAATGATTATGGTCATCTGACGAGAAAATAGAATGTTGATGCTCTCTCTAATGCACTGAAAGGATCTGAGCACTAATGTCTTAATACACTGTAATAAACATTTAGAAAATATCTTTTCATCTTGGGAAAAGTGAAATTTTTGAATGCAAAAACACATCTGTGATAGCAACAGTATACAGTATTGCATATGCAGCCCAGTCTGATGATGCTTACAGAGCACATGGTAGAGAGCACTTCTTTTATTAAATGCTTTTTTTCCTGGATTTTAAGTAAGATGTTCAAGGAAAGTGTGAGCGCAATATTTTGAAGTTACATAACACACTCTCAACCCTTTACAGTCAAAAATAAAAGGATTCAGGCTCTCCTCTGTAAATGTGATTTACAATGAAAAGTTGCATAGACGTATTCTTCTAAAGAATTTCAGTATTTGTTCCTCTTTTTAGCACTGTGAATCATCCTGCTGGCTGTCTCTTCAGGCAAGTTACATACTCAGTGACTTTCATGTATTTGGAACAAAAATGATCAATCCCAATAAAACCTTGTTTTCTGCTGTTGTTGCTTAAAGGTAATCGATGGAAAGTTAAAGTATTAATACACTCCCCAAAGCTGCTACTAGGATGCACCTTAGGTTCTGTTTCTATCCCAAACTTTCCCACATCCTTATCCTCTCCTAAGTGTGTCCCACAGGGTTGAAGGACTGTATATTTGCAAGGAAATTCAGCTTCCGATTATCAATTTGAAGGCATTCTTGGATTTACTTTTTCTTCTACTGTTATGATTAGTACATCATTTCATTTTTACACTACAGAATGTGTTCCAGTTTTCAGGAAACCCCTTATAGCAATACCTTTGTCCTGGTTTTAGCTGAGATATACTTCATTTTTCCTTAGTGGATTGTATAGTGTTCTGTTTTAGATTCAGTATGAGAATAATGTTGATAACACACTGATGTTTTCTGTCAAAACTAATAAAAAATATCAAAGTGGTCTCACAATGACAGAGGCAGCTCACTTGGCTCTCCTGAGTGCATCCCATCAGCTCCCATGGAGTAGTGTATATCCATTTTTTTAAATGCCCCCTCCCAAGGAAAGTAATACCTCCTATATTGTCCTGGCCCATCCTTCCTAAAGAGCTTGTACTCATCCATTACCGTATTGCTCCTATGTAAACTCTCCCACCACATCTGCAATTCAGACAATATTGTAGCACTGAGACTGCATACAGAGCCCTAACTCCCCTGTTTGTTCCCTACACCATGTGCATTAGCAGACAGACTCTTCAGATGGGTACTTGGTTGTGCTAATTTCCCAGAAAAAATACGAAAGCTTTCTCTGTCTTTCTCTGTAATGCCTGTCCTATAGGCATTTCCTTGCTGTGTGTAGAGCCTTGATGTGGGCCTCCCTTCGGCATTGTAGATTAAGAGCTTTCTCCTGTCTGCAAAACCCTATACCCTTTGTTTATAAATTCAATACACCCCTTCCTCACTTGATTGTGGGCCATTAATCCTTTCTCTTATTCCTTCTAGTTCCCACCCAGTCAGTCAGCCTGTTGGCAAAATTGCTTTTGGCCCACTCCGTATGGTGAATCCCATCCCTCCTTTTCAGTCCTCAAGTCTTAAGAGGAATCCCACAGTCATAAAAGTAGAAACTTTGCTGTGAAAACCAACTGTGCCATCAGCAGCTCACCTGTAGGATCCACAAGACACACTGAGAAAAATTTCAGTATAAATGTTTTCTAATGCAAAAGTGTTCATCATTTCTAATTTGTATCCATGCTGTGAACAAGACCACTGGGGCCTGAGTCATATTACACTGAGTTAAAACTAAGACCTGGAAGTTGCAGCAACCCAAAGCTATTAGCAAAGGTAACAATAGGTCCTAACATTCAGGGGAGAGAACAGTCTCTGTCCAACAACTTTCTCTACCAAACTTGCATGTCAAGGTCCCAGAAACCCCTAAATTTTATGTTTTGAGTGATCAGTGGAATAAAAACAAACAATAATAAAAAAACTAACATCTGAACTAGCATTATGTATTGCATTAATTTACAAAAGTACAAATAGCTGTTGTGCTAGTTTCACTTCACTGCATTAAATGGTCAAAATTCTGCTCTGACTTACAACTTCAGATAAAGTCTCATATAAAACTAGCATCAGTGACAAAATTACCACCAGTATCTTGAAGGTGCAATGGGCATGAACAAACCATTACATTCAGTAATCAAGAGATGTTCTAGAAACATGGGCTGGGTACTTCTGGCTGAGAGAAAAGTTCATAAAGAATTAAAGGAAAAGCTTTATCATTAAGCAGAGAAAGAAGCATAAGGAGGTATAAATGCAACTGCAGTTTTGAACTGAAAGAAGATATTGAGTGCTTCAAGTGTCTGGATAATGACTGAAAAAACAAGATTAATCTTACAGGACTAGCTCCTTATCTGCCAACAAAAATTTGAACTCCAGGTAGCAAGTTCTTTTCTTCCCTCTCTTTCCACTTCTAGAGCACAAAGGAGGCCTCTGGCAACATGGGATGTGTCTCAAGTGAGACAGCAGCTCGTGGGCTTGTGCCCTTCAGTGGCCATGACAGGTCTGTATCTCTCCAACCAACACAGACAGCAGAGCCAGGCTGAGTCCGGCTCAGCAGCACTGTTGTCATGGCAATCGGCTGTTGCCAGGTAGCCCACAAATAAGAGAAGACTGAGAATTAGCAAGGCCTAAAAATAAAGGTGTCAGGGTTGTTGGTTTTTTTCTTCCTTGATGTTCATATGTAACAGGCTAAATAATAATAAAACTTGCTCAAGATCTCAGCAGTTATGAGCTGTTTCTATACCAGAAGCTTTGATCACCTTTTAAAATTAGCACCTTTTTCTAAGCAACAAAAACAACCAAAGCATGGCAATGGGAAGATATTCCAAATCAATTAAATCATGAGACTCAAAAACAGGAAAGGAGATGAACTGTTCTGAATATTCAAAGTAACTGACAGATAAAAGACTTAATCCTTTTCAAATCTCTGCATCAGCAGAGTCAGAAAGCATGGCAGCTATGCTGGTTTAAATCACACATGTAAGAATTGTCTTGTATTTAAGAGATGGGGAAAAAGCAGAATTTATTTCCATCCCTAAACATTCTATTTGCATATGGACCCTATAAAATAAGAGAAAATGCAACATATTATGCAACTAAACATATGCTTTGGCATTCTCATAGTGAAGACATGATGGGAAGACAAGACATGCCACATCTCAATGCAACAGGGTTTATGAAAGCAAATGTTGTAAAGGCAGTAAAATCTGGTCAAAACATTCAGCCCTCTTCTATCTCAAGCACTCAGCCCAAACAATATTTCCCCTCTAAATTCTATTCTGTATGTGATCTTGCATTTAGAAAGACACAGCACTCAATCGCACTATGAGCATAGTGATTATCTCATTTTTCCTTTTATTTTTCCCCAACGTTTTAATGCATAATATATATTTGTAAACATACATTAGGAATCAATAGGAAATGAAAAATATCAAAATAAACAATCGTAGCATGGTGATTTGAGAAACTGGAATAACATCCCTATGCACAGGGATGTTTAAAAGAGTGACAATAGATAAGCAGTACATTTACTGAGAATATTCTAAAAATATATTTTAAGACATCCTACAAAGGCACCAAATTAAAGGCCAAATCTGAGTGGAAAATTACTTCCAAAGATGAAAAAGAACAACACAAAGGAAGCTAAAAAAATGAGAGCTGTATTTCTTACTACTGAATGTTTTAAGACGGGACTTAAAATGCCTCTTCAAGGTAGAAGAATCATTCTTAACCTCTTCTCTTTGTTCATTGAATTTTATACATTTTGACTTTCTGAGCATCAAATAAGATCAATTTGTACAAAGATAGCCAGACACACAGGACAATTCATGTAACTTTGTCTTAACTCTGATTGCAGCCTACAATTGGATTTTTGGCCAGATGGGCTCAGCTCCCATAAAAACACCAAGCAATTTCAAATGTGGTGGTAACCTTTAAGGAAGCCACAAACTTGAATACTGAAAAAAATCAGACTCAGAAACATAGAAATAAAAGCTTTGTGTTCCAATAACAGATAAGAGGAGGGGGGAAGTGCATCTGGTTGGAGTCCCACATCAGGAAGCATGCAAAACACAATAAACCTCTCTATTAATCCAAAATTTAGAGATTGCACACTGAAGAAAAAACTACTGATGTAGCCTAAAAGAACATAGATCTTATGCTTGTGAAAGAATGCTTATGCCAGAAAGAAGATGCACTGATCTCATCTCTCCAATTCTACTGGACCCTGTTCAGTTTGAGAAAACTTCATTTTAAATGCAAAGGTAAAAGCATGTATAACACCATGAAAGTGTGTTATAAAGTAAAGTAGAAATGGTATATCATCTGGCCACCTCTTACACCATCAGTTAGGAGGGAAGAAGCACTTAGTCACTAGAAGGCCAGATCTCTTTATCTGTGCACAGACATTCTATATAATATAATGTTGTCCAGTTGTGTTTGTGGTCCCTTAACCGGAATCATCTATTTGGTGGTGTCAGGGATTGGCACCCTCTGAAACTACAACTGCCAACAAAACAGAGGATCCAGGAAAGAAACACAGTCTATATACAATATGTACAGGGGCCAAAATGGAGTCTCATGGAGTCTCCTGGAGTGTCTTCTTTATTGCAAATTCATCTGGTTTTATAGTCCAAAGATTGTTTAGATTAACATAGCCAATAGACAAAAAGAAAGGAGGTCATGTGTCAGTGTCCCAGAACCACAGGACAGTCACAAGATGATGTTTACATACCTAAGGCATTATATCATAGTCTGACATGCTGTAATACAGCCTAACATTCTGCAACAATATCGCAGCCAAAAAAAAAAAAGTATTCTGGAATACCTTTGCATGTGGACGTATTTATTCTTTTCCTTTAAGTGGATTCTACTGTGGTTTTGCTTAGTTGTAACTAACTCAGCAAACTACAGGACATCCAGTCAGGGGAGAGTAGAGCGAGAATTGCAGAATTTCTCACCAAAAAGTACATGCCTAAAATAAACACATATACATTGTGGTGCAAGCATTTGTGGGGTTTTTGACTTTGTTGGGTTTTTTCCCTTTTTTGCCAGTTTAATTAAACCTAAAACTCTGAGCAAAATTCTCCCTAAAATCATTGAGTTGCAGCTAATTTCCACTAAAACCTTGCAATTGACTCAAATATACTCAAAAGATTCACCTCTTTATGGTTTCTCCTCTACAAAGCAGCCCATAAAAATAACTGTATCAACATGAACACTAGCTACACAACTTTTTTATAACTGTCTTAGGTGCTGCTTTAAATTTCATTTATTCTTTCAATCAATGAGGAAGAAATGTATGGATCAAAGTCAGCCAGGTTAATTTTTGGCATATATATAAATTTATAAGTTTCCATTGAAGAGCCAGATCTGGAAGTTTATGGTACCTCTAAAACCATGGGCTTGCATAAGTTTCACTGAAAGGCAAATCTATGCTGCAGAATATTATTGGTGATGATGCACAAAATAGGAAATAATCAGGCTTGTCTTTGCTAAGTGTGCAAGGCTGACAGCAAAAATATCTGTAATCTAAATATATTTGATCTGGAGTTATATAGAAAGAAAAATTATAACCTATCACATCTTTTTCCTTTTTAAACAAAGTAAGATGCTGAGAAGAACTGCAATTTCAGGAGTCTTTCAAGTTTTGAGGTCTGAGTTAGTTATGAAAGCAGAAAGTGTATGTAATGAACATGCAAAGCTCCAGCCGGTACCTCTAGATTCACATCAATCATTTCACATTCCCCCTGGAAGGGTGGCTTTCCCTCAGAGATATACAGGAGAACTGAACAGAACTTTGTCTTTTGGGAGTGATCACTGTCTCCCATCTACTGGGAAGCCTCCACAAGCAGGCTAGAAATTAGCCTGTGATTCACTTTCCTGGGAATTACTTTATAAGTGAGGTCAGGAGACCCATCAGCCTCCAGTCAGCATCATTCCTGTCTCTCCACCCTACTGCTTCAATCTAATTTCTTCACAACATCAATGGGTTTTTTTTTTCCTCAAAGCAGTTCAGGTAGGGATAAAGGCATTTTGAAAACCAGATACAGCATTTTGAAAGATTAAGACCACAAAGTGATATTTTCTAGTTTATAACTTTTTAATTGTTCTAGACCATCTCATTGAAACCAACTCATCACCTTCAAATAACAAACTTATCCATATTGAATATTGGCAAGGTTGGCAGAAAAACAACAAATTTACATATTGAAAGCATTTGGATTTTTGATCTCTTTTGGTTTTTGATGAGATGAAGGACTTGATCACTTCTCTCCCATGCCTTGTGTATACACTAATTCCTACATGTTTTGTTGAAATTCTATCCATGTTACTTCTTGTAAGAAAAGGAAAGATTTAATCAGCCTTAGTTAAGACTTCAAGTATGGAATGAACCAACAATAAATGGTAAATTAAACACAGCCCCAATGACTAAAAATAAAAAGGTAGCATAACACATCCTTTTTCTTCAACTAATAAGAGGCACAAAGGGAAAACAGACATGTTGATCATTATCCAAAGAACATGAAGTTCTTGAATATGGATATTTCTGATTCTTTTGAAAGGTCTCTAACATAGCACAAATCTCTAATTTACAATTTACAAAGAAAATTTGAATGTGACAAGCAAAAACAGAGTCAAGTTGAACCTAACAATTATCTTCTTTCTCAATAATGTAGTCGTCAAATACACACAATATTTAAAATTAACTTTTACAATCCAAATCTATCTTTGGGTGAGAACCCTTATGCAGAGATGGAAGCACTAAGCTTCTACCAGATTCAGCTCTACCTATAGGAAAAGCAATGCATAAACCCACACCACACACCCCCAAATAAAAGGGAACAAATGGCTCCTTAGGCAGAAGAGCTACTGAAATCAGGGTTCCAACAATCAAGGTTACACCAGATGTCTTCTGCCTCCTCTACTTCCATGACAAGAAGCTCAACTCATCCCATATTTCCTGTTGTACTTCCATTAGATCTTTCAGGATTCCCCAGATACTTGCAGTAACAGCTACCTACAAAAGACCTTCTGTTTTTCCTTATGTTTGCATTCTAACTCCCTATTATTCCTGGTGTTCCTTTACCTCATCTCCTGGCAGCAAAAATTACCCATTTGCACCAACTTCATTGACTTTTCTCATTTGGGCAATGCAAAGCATGAGTTTGTCCAAACCCATGCATGTCCTTTGGTGGTGTGATGTGTGATGGTTGCTTGACTTATACACTTACGCTGTTTGCCTGACAGGCTCTTGCCAAACTCAATGGATAATGGCTGAGTTTGCTCTGCCATTCTCTCAGTGGGGCCATTAACATAGTTTGACTCCTTTAATTAGCCATGTTTTTTAATAATTGTTTTAGGAACTCAGCACACTGAGATATCTGTCTACATGCTAATTTTGATTAAAATTTGCCAATAAATTCACAATTTATTAGCAGAAGACTGACAGGAAGTGTTATTATTTACACTTTTTTCTTGAAGAACCTATGCAAAAAATACAGTTCAAAGAGGTGACATTCTTAGTGTTATTCCTTCTTTCATCACAAACCTCATTTCAGATTAGTATAACTAATACTATCTCAGCATTATTTTCTTGTTACATTACATTATTTTCCTTGGCCAAATCAGCTAGAGCTTCTTATAGAGTTAGGAGAAATTGCAAATTATTTTAGACAAAGTCATACAATATGCCACTCACACAAACAGGTGTTGTCACTCACACTCTGGGTTGTTAAGCTTGGAGAAAAGGAGGCTGAGTGGAGACCTTACTGCTCCCTAGAATGACCTGAAAGAAGGCTGTAGTGAGGCAGGGATCACTCTCTTCTTCCAAGTAACAAGTGACCATAGGAGAGCAAATGGCCTTAAGACACAAGAGGTTTAGATTGGAAAAATTAGGAAAAACTTCTTCCTCAAGAGGGTTATCAAGCACTGGAACAGGCTGCCCAAGACAGTGTTTGAGCAACCACCCCTGGAGGTATTTAAAACCAGGTGTTGCACTTGGAGACATGATTTAATGGTGGGCTTGTCAGTGCTGGGTTAATGTTCGGACTCATTTATCATAAAGGTCTTTTCCAACTTAAATTATTTGATGATTCGATGATTGCGGTTTCTATTTCCTTATTCAGTCTCTCTTCCCACTTTTCTCTCCAATACCAAAAACCTTCTGTTTGCTTTTTTTCAACTCTGGAAAATACAATGTGTGGCCCTGCATTGGTGCTCCAAATAAGGAAGTTCATAAAGGGGTGGTGAAGGGAAAGCTTTTAAAACTACTGAAATGCTGCTGCAACTTCTTCGGTGGAATTTTTCTGTCCTAAATGTGATTAAGAATTTGTTTTCTATTAGTTGTTGCCTTTAGACATTTTGATTAATAATTCAACATAAAATTAATAAATATACAATCAAGAATGCTGTTAGTTTTCTATCAAAACTATCTGCAATGCATTAAAAATAAATACAATGCTTCCTCTTCCAAATAACTGACTTCAGTTTCAACAGACTGAACATGCAGCACTGACCCTTTTAATTGAATATTATGCAACTCAGCCTTGAATGAAACCACACATGAAGGTCATAATATTTCATGCCCTTCCTTGCAAGACAGTTCACTACCTCATTCTTAAATTTCTGTTGTAAATATCTCATTTTAAATTACTATATGTTTTCCAAAAAAAAGTGTTATTTTTAACAGCACTAGTCACAGTATCACGTGCTTTAATTTCTATTATTTCAGGTACGTAACTGCTGGCTAGTCCTGTTCTCCATCCTTGTTGCATTCTCCAGCTGTAGCACCAATATGAGGTAACCGTGTAATCTTAAAACCCCTACTCAGGACAACAAAGCTACTCTGTTCAAGTCTCAGATGCAATGGATTTTGAACTTTATTAGGGTATAAAACCAAAGCAATTATTCTGTCTACAATATTTGACTGGGACACTCCAAGTGTATGATTTTATACTATTAGTGTTTCTGCTGCTCTAAAGAGAAACATGGACAACAGTTTAACAAGGACAGACTTTGAAAATGTAAATTTTTCACTGATTGTAGATAACAGTGGAACATTCCTCAGTACTTGAGATCCTTTTACTTCCCAAAGATGCTTAAACCTCCACCATTCCCTTAGTTCCAAGATTGTAGCAAGGACCTTGCCAAACAGCATAACCTGAAAAGGCATCTGGGGAAAATTTTGTTCCTGTGTTTGTTTAGAGATATACTGGCTATTTCAGAGAGATGGTGGAAAGCACACAGTAGAATTCAGCTGTGTGCTGAATTCATCCATGATGCACCTCAGGGCTCTTTCTTACAGAAGCCAGTATTGATAAATCAATAATTGAATGACTGATCGCCAGGAGGGTGCTGTGCTTTTTCTCACATAGGCACCATTTTATGGCTGAGGCTCTCTAGTATTTACAGTCACCAAAATCCCAAAGTTTTTTGTAGAAGACACTGCTATTCATGCATGTGAGTTATTACATTCTCTGCTTCAAAATATGCAGTGGTTGTCTGGGTTGTAGTAAGAAACAAACAAAAAAAAAAGTATGTTTTTTTCTACATAAAATCAAGTACAAATTTAAAATGAGGCTTAGTAGAAGGATATATTATTTCCCCTGCAATGCTATAAGCCACTAAATTATCCTTTAAACACAGTATCTTTCTCCATAATACTTATTGCCTGAGAATTTGCAGGCAGTAACTGTAGTTTCTCTCCAGCCTTGTTTTTTAAGCAGGACTAGTGAAACTACTGCAATTGACTAGATAGATAAAGGTTCCCCTTCTCTTACTCCTCCTGTTATGACTTTCCCCACCCTTCTGTTTCATTCAAATGTAACATTAAAGATCATCATCTGTGGAGTACCATGTATGATAGTTATTACCTTCTCCAACCTACTGGATTTCTGTTGACACAAGGACCATTAACGTTCTTCTCAGCTAAGTTATACTGAAAATTCATAGTCATCCTCTAGTCAAATAATAATTCCCTTAGTTTTTTTCAAAAAAATGCTCTTCCAGATGATACCAGAATTTCTTCTTGTTACTCCTTAATGCATTTTGTGCTACAAGACTACATCTGATTTTTACTACTTCAGTATAATCATCAAGCTGTTCTCATACACATTTTCTTTGGTAGCAATAATGCTTCATAACTCTAGTGACCAGCAAATTTCATCAGCACATTTTTATTTATTTATTTTAAATTCAAAGTCAATAATGATAAAGAATATATTTAACAAAATATGGTAGTTTTCTGTGAATTTCCATCATGGGAATGAATCAAAAAAACCCCAAAACCCTCATCTTGTTGCATGCTAGTTTGTGAGTAAAAACATTCATTTTGTAGCTTAATCAGAATTTGCTGTAAAAATTTGGGGTTCTCACCAGTTCTGTGTACATAAATGAATAAGTATGTATAATTATGGACATCTACTGAGGAACATTTGCTTACCATAATCATTCTGAAAGGAAAAACTTGTTGTTTTGTCCCTTAGTGCAGCAACTGTGTGCCTTTAAGTTTCCGTCTGCATGACATGAGCTTGCTCACACGTATTTCCAAGGTACAGTCCTGCAGACAGTCACTGACTCCTGCCTCACATATGGTTGATCACTATATGCAAGCCAGGGTATGTTATGCAATATCAAGTGCAAAGCAGTATTCTTGCTAAACTCTAGACAAAAATATGTTTAAGTATAAACTCACATCAGTTCTACAAATTCCATATAAAGGCAAGAGGTATTCCCCAAAGAAAAATCCCACCTAATTTGAAAAACACATTACATAAAAAGAGCTGTGAATATAATGAGCAATTTGCAGGTGAAATGGATCTCTAAGGCATGTAAAGCTCTACAAAACAATCAATTATATTCAAATCTGACAGGAAGAAAGGATTACTTGAAATCTTAGAAATCTTCTGATATATCCATTTTCCTGTTTTGTGGATGCTTTACCGCAGAAATAGGATTGCTCCCTAACCAAATTTTAGACCCCAAAGAAAGATAAAACTTGCATTTCCAAATCAGATTTTTGAGATCTCTGCAGATTTTCTTCATTGCTTACTCCAAAAAAAAAAAAAAAAAGAATTCACAAAAGACAACAAAACTAAAAACAACTTAGCTGGGTGTCTTTCATGCATCCAAATCCAAAATTGGCCACAGACTCCTGTCAAATCTTTGATTAATGATGTACTGGCAAGTACAAACACGTTAAAACATTCTACTTGCTATTTTATCAGATCTAGATGAGACATACATTCTCCCTGCATTTCCAGGACACATCTATACCAGATCTAATGAGATTTAAGAAACTGGCAGAAATTATGGAAGATCTAGGACTATTCAAGCTGTGAAAGTATTTATGCTGAAGATTACAAGCCAGTTCCTAACTATGAAATAACTTTCCTCACATGACTAAAATGCCATCATCACAGATATTCTATTTCACACTATTTGTTCCATCTTCATTCCTAAAGCAATGATACTTAGCATTGTAATATTCTTCCTTTCAGGATTACTCATACCACAACAACTTGCATTAGTTAAATTTTGATGAAAGTAAAACTTCTGTTATTCAGAAGGTTTACAAAAAGGAGGGGTCCGGCATGTTCTGGACATGGACATCACTCAAGAACAATGGTGGTTCTGAACCAAAATAAAACTAACAAGAAGTGAATGTTTACTTTTCTAAAGGAAGGACAAAGTGTGCAGGCACATCTTAGCAAAATTGAGATTAAGCAGCAGTACAGGTGAACCAAGGACAAATGAAGGAGCTGGTGCAAAGAAAAAGTCTGAAGGGGGAAGGACCTTGATGGAATTTTGCCCAAAGAGGAGTTTCTGTGCTTCTGTCTCATTCAGCCAATAGCATCTGTACCAGAATTGGAAGCAGAACAGTCACCTCTACATTGTCCTCTAATGAGCAGTATGTAAGTGCAGATGTCAGAAGATCATGAGTGTGAAACTAGTTGAGGAATTCACAAGCAGGTATGTGAGACAAGTGGCAGCTGCAACAACAGGTAGGAATGATATATATTCATAGGACTTATGCTCTTCAGCTTTGCTAGAATTTCTAGTTTCTTGTGAAGGCCAGTGACACCCCAGCCTGCACCAGGAATAGTGTGGCCAGCAGGAATAGGGGAGTGATTGTCACCCTGTATTCATCACTGGTGAGACTGCACCTAAGATCCATTGTTCAGTTTTGGGGCCCCCATGACAAGAAGGAGATTGAGATGCTGAAACATGTCCAAAGAGGGGCAATGAAGTTTGTGAAGGGTTTGGAGCCCAAGTCCTGTGAGAAGCAGCTGAGGGAACTGGAATTGTTCGGTCTGGAGAAAAGGAGGCTCAGGACAGACCTTATCACTGTCTACAGCAACCTGAAAGAAGGGTATAGCCAGGTAGGATTTGGGCTCTTCTTGCAGAAACAAGCAACAGGACAAGAGGAAAAAACCCCTCAGGGGGTTTAGATTGGATATTAGGAAAAATTCCTTTGAAGTTGGACTCTATGACCTTAAAGGTCTTTTCCAATATAAATAATTCTGATTCTATGATCATAATAATGTAGATGATATTAATTAACTTTATTCTGAAGTTGGTTGGTTTTTTTGTTGATTTAGTCAGTGCACATACATCTGCTTCACTCATGTTCCTGTATAGTTGGTGTGCAATTTATGTCCAGTTCTTGGCACCTCCTAGGCTTCATTTTTCTATTTTATAGGAGACTTTCATGGTTTTTAACTCATAACCAGACTATGGATCTGTACACTGGGTAGTGTAACCCAATAAACATGACTGAGTTAGGACGCCAGTTAGGACTTCAGCATCGGTAGTACTGAGTAAGAAAACAGCCTTCAAAAAAACCAACTAAGTATTTGCTGTGGAGGCAGTGCCTTTGAGTCATTCTTTTGTTTCTGTGTGTTCTGATTATTACTTGACTGCTTCAATTAAATTAAATATGTTTGTAGAGTAAATACTGAAATAAAGTAACATTCCCAGCATTGTCTGCCATGTCACTTCAAAGTCTTATTATCTAATTACATTCAATAGCATGTGGAAATAAAATAGCATAGAGCAAAGCAAAAAGTACCATAATTTTATCCTTCTTAATTAATTAAACTTCAGATATGTCCAATGATTTTTTTTATTTCAATCTGCCTTAAGCAAATATGATCATACAAATGCAACTGGCATGAGCCACAGTTTCCTAGCCACAGCATGTGGTTCCCCGATGCTTATTAATTAGTGTTACAAGAAAACCAAACAGAATTCTCATTTCAAGTCCCCATATTATGTTTCTCCATGGAACCTACTCTTTATGAAGTTATTGTGGTAGTGTAAAAGAAAGCAGAGACTTGCTTTACAATTCAGATGCATGTGCATGCATATGCACAAAAGGAGACTGCATTTTCCTTGGAACTACTGGAGCGTATCACTGAGGAATATGCCTCTCTGACTTCATCTGACCTTTAAGAGAACTGTCTGCTAATGCTAATAGCTTACTACTGTGTCTGAAGCACACTACAAAAGAAAGTGACTGCTAAATATGCATCATAATCTCCATCAAGGAAAATCTTTTTAACTCTGAACAGTGACAGTCAAACCATTGGAGACTTGAAGCTCTATTAAGCACTTCAAACAGCTAATTTCTCAAACCTTTACCAAACTTCTTTGGTCTTTTAACATAGAAGGAAGTCTGGCAAGAGCAGATGTGGCAATTTATGTTTCTTGTTTTATTATATTTGATTGGTTCAATATTACTTTTTCATGAGGGAGTTTCTAGTCCCTCCCAAGTCTCATCTGGCTGGAATAGCTATCCTTCCACGATGCAGATATTGCACAAAGGGCCTTCAGTAGGACAACAAAGTGCAGAGTTCATGAAAGTGAACAAAAGTGGATTAACTTCAATAAAATGGATATATCAGAGTCCTGAATGAGTGATTGCAATTAAAAATGTGAGAGACTTGATAGTTCAAAAGTAATCTGATCTAGGTTTAGTTCAAGGACTTGGTAAAGAACAGAGTCATTTCTAATTTTATCTGAACTGATTCACCTATTTGAAATGGCTGTCCCACATGCTCCAATAACACAGTGTAGTGGTTTAAAGCACCACAATATTAACTAGGGGGCACTCTTAATAGTGACGAGAAGAATGACAGAATGTGACAACAGCGAAACACTTTATTTGTCTGGAGCTCAAAGAAAACACAGTTTAGGGAACCCCAGACTCAACACAAAAAAACAAGCACCCAGCAAAACCGCAAAAAGGAAAACCAAGAAAAAAGGAATAAGGGAACTGCTTTCAAAGGCCAGCCAAACTGGCCACAGAGAGGCAGTGGAAAGGAAGAGCCACTTTCTCTTTCTTCTCCCTCTCTGGTGGTAGCCAACTCCCAGCCCTTGGAATCTCTGAAAAAAAACAACACAGTGAAAGGTTCTCCCCCCCCCAACCCGGGATGTTATTTGGGGAAGCTTTCAACCTGTAGTTGTGCTCGTGTGGCTCCAATGCCGATGGAGGTGGGCTGAGTCAAGCCACG
>VXBA01004829.1:0-18919 GCA_013399895.1 Serilophus lunatus | reverse complement strand
TTATACTCATGCTGTTACATACGTTTCAGACTTTTAAGACACTGAAGAGGTTTTTTAGCTGACAAACTGGCAGCTTGACCAAGCATATCTTACTAGCTCACATTAAGGGACACATATTGTGTAGATTTCCTAGTGCAAACAATGGGACAGTAGGCAAGACAATATGTCTCATAAGGAAAACTTAAAATAGCAGCCAACTCAGAACAAACCTTAGCATTTACAAGAGGTTTACTGCATTAAACACCAGTGAGTATTAGAACAAAGTATAAAAATGCAGAATGTGTTTTCTGTCAACACCTAAAAATAGAATTACTCCTGACACTGCTGTCCATGCTACTGAAAAGGCAGCAGCGTAAGGATAATTGAAACATCAGCCATTAGAACAGGAGGAAGCCAGGACTGTATAGTTCAATCCCTTTCTTTATGTTCCTCCACTTCATTTTCATTGAATTTTAGTTTGGACAAAAAGCAAAACTCCTTTGAAAGGCATCAAGGATGATCCTGCATGAACATGTTTACTCAGCCAATTATGGTCAAATACTAATGGTGACTCTTCTGATGTGAGCACTACTGATGATTTATGGAGGGACTACTACTGCAGCAGCAAAACATTTACTAGAAACTAGATCGAGGCCACCAATTCATTTCACACAAGCTATTAAAGCAAGTAAAATGTCCTCTTGTCTCATTACCAGTTTGAGCCAAAGTTCCTTTAAATCAGTATTTCTCATTAGCTACCTTTAGGTTCAAAAAGGCTGCTTAGAATTTTTGTGACCATTTATAAGGCTTTTAAGCACTTAGTTTACTATATTTCATTGAATAAGGATTAAAGTAATTAAAACATCCCAGTGAAACATACATATACCTTTTCTGAAATTTTTTCCTGTTTCACTTTAGGCATTGTGAAAAAACAAAAAGCAGTTTAATAATACAAAGGGTACTGTTTTATTATTGGCTTTCATAATTCTGTCTGATCATTTATATGTGGAAATGCAAAGAGAAGACAGCTACAAGTAGTTTGGTACATAGATGGAGATCCTTTGTCCTCAGAGAGTCATAATGAAACAGCAGCAAAAAAATATACATATAAAATGGATTGGAGCCATCTATTACCTTTATCACTGAGGCACCATGTAACACTCCATTTAAACTTGAAGAACCAAATCTAAGCATGAAGCAGGTCCCTAGTTTCCTAATACAAGAGTTGGAAACTAATTTTTCTTATAGATGAGGGTATTCAGGAGTCTGGAAGAAAAAACAGAGCTCTTCCCCACTGTATGACTAGCAGCTTTGCAGGAGATTACAGTAATCCAAATGCATATCTTTACTCTGCTTATTTAAGAAGATGAATCTTTTACCTTTTTTTTTTTTTTATAACGTCTTAGAAATAGATTACAGAACTATTGTCTCCCAAAGTTTCCTATTGCAGATACCTCATTATTTATAAATGATTGGCTTGAATCTCTTTTGTACATCTCTAGCGATTGATTGTCCTAAATGTGAACATGGATTCAGTCCCCGTCATTTGTTCCACACTGTATCGAATTATGCTGACCGAGAATATCTGACAGAAAAGAAGCCAGGACCGGTTCTATAACTTGGTGGTTGGGGCATTTGCTGAGTAGAGAAGCCACTGCTTTAAGCTGCTGAGCTGTTTAAAGCCTTGAATCTGAATCACTGCATCAAGTGAGGGCCCTGAACACTGAGCTGTCAGTGGCTGTTTCAGGTTATGTGTTTTGTCATCTTAACTATAAATTTCACTCTGAAACAGCAGTTGTCTGCAGAAACTGGTAGTGTACATTGCTATAAAAAGTGATTATTATGACATATGCACATGTTCCAGTCTGACATTCATGAAACCATATGTTGGATACAGACTGGATGTACATTAGAGGACATAATTGCTGATTGCTCCATCTTAAAATAAGGCTTCTATCAAAAAAATTTCACCTGCTGCCTTGGTTCCTCCATCTCTGTGTATATGAGCTACTACAAGAATCTGGATGACCCAAGTAAAAAACTCCTTATGTATATCTGAGCAATACAATGGGAAATAGGATGATGCCATCTTGGGCCAATTTAACCACCTTCCTTTCACACATTTTAATAAGTGCACTCTGATGATCATGTTCCTGACATCCTTTCTCCTTGTGCACTGAGGAGCCCATGGACTATGTGACTAGAGAAAAAAAAAAAAATCAATCCCTCTATTATTAAAATCTTTCTCTCCTAGAGCCAAACACAGGACAGTAGGCCATTCCAAAACTAAGGGCTCCAAGCAAATTAAGGACGTTACAACCTATATTTTATAACATGCAATACAGAGCAATGCTTTTTAATATTTGAAGGTGCTTCTGAAACAGAACTGGTACTCCAAAGTGTTATGTGATATTGTTTGTTTTGTTTTTCTGTTTGGGATGGAATTTTTCCTATTTTTGTTATTTCCAATGTTCATGTTGGCAAATGGGGAGTAGGGCCTTTTGTGAATAACCATCCCCTCCCCATCCCTCTTGCCGGCACCCCCTTGGTAATCCTCAGTGAATAACTACATTTCTCTGTCTCCAAAGACTTCCTGAGCATCCTCTATGGTATAACAGCTATCACTGCACCCAAGGACATATAGGAAAGGGGTAGTTGTGTCTGAATCACATTTTTTCCCATTTATTTTTGTCAGATTTTTTCCTGGTTTGTTTTTTATCTTTTTCATTTGAATATATATATACATTTATATATAATATACATTTACATAATAAAAGTTGTTAACTCTCTCTATATTGTTTTGTCTTGTAATATTAGAGTGCATAACTGTCCACCAAACCAGGATACAAAGAAAATAAATAAACACAACAAATGTCCCAGGTGACCTTTTATTGCCATCTGCATAGGCTAAATATTGTAAAATTTTACTGTTCCACAGTCATATCCCAGGTAAGTTCCAAATGAAATACAAATACATACTGACATTGCAGTATCTGTGCATAAGAGACAGAACAACCATTGGCTCAGTAAGAGATAACATATGTGTATTTCTCATTGTATAAGACAGCCAGACTTTAACTCATACTATTTCATTTCATAGCTGTAAGCATTAATTTTGCTTAAAATCCTGAACCTCAGTTTGGAGTACAATGTGAGATAATCAAATAAGAAACCCCAAACCTCCATTAAGCAAGTTCAGTCACCATCTGCGAGAATATTTGCAGATCTTTTCTCACTCAAACAGCACACTTCATGTGACTCAAGAAATACATCCTAAATTTCTGTTTGTCCTACAACAACCAGTGCCTGAGGACAGACTTTCAAAATGTTTTGTAACAGTACAAATAGGTTTTGTTCCTTGGTATAACTGTTAGAGAATAAAGAAATCTGTAGGTAGAAAGACTGCAGGAAAGCAGTAAAATAAGGGAAAGCTCAGGGGAGGGGATCTTATAGTTAGGTTGTTCCCCACCCTCATCATAGTTAAATTTGTTTTTAACATGAAAGTACTGTTTTCAAACAGTTATAACCTAGTCTCATGGAAATCTGTGTGGTTACACCAGTTTACACAGCCTGAGGATCTAGCTACAAGATTGATATTTGTTTGGGATTATTTTATTGTAAACCATTTCATCTTCACAAACAACTCATCACCATAAGAGTCTCATATAGACAGAAATTATCTCATCTCATTGTTCATCCATGAACTGTAATTCAATAACTCATAGTGTGAGTCCTGAGGCTCCTGACTGGTTTTTATTGTGTTTTCACTAAAGTAAGCACTGGTATTGTCCAAGTGAACTATGAATTCTGCAGAGTGGCCTGAACTGCCTCTGCAGAACCTACATGAACTACAAGTTCTAGCTGAGCTATTATATGTAAAGAAACCAAATGCTACAGCTTACAATGTAGACTGTCCATTTTGAAGCTACTTGATTTAAAAGAAAGCAACATAGTTACTTCCTTCTTTTACCTTACTGCCAAGAGAAATAATCCTGCTAAGGGAGGATGGGGGAAAACATGCAACAGACAAATGGCATTTGCAAATATGTTTTGGTGATAAAAAAATAATGCAAATAATGCAGCCACAATACCCTTTCTTAAGGAGGGGGAGGAAAGTATGATATGGGAACAACATGTCTTCCAACTGAAACCTGGCAAGGAAAGCAAATAGTTTGCACATAAAGTCCAAGTTATGCAGTTTTGGTTTAACATCTGCTGCAAGAGTAGATTTTCCTCTAAAACTGCTGCAGTTATTAATATGGAGAAAATAGGATTATTTTCTGAACAACACAGATTAAAAAGTCTTTGTATCAGCAAGCTATCTGCTCATTTAGAAAGCATTAGACCATTTTTTATTGATAATATATATAAAGAACTACCTTGAGAAAATTATCCTTTTGTACTATTTTTTTTTAATTTCTTTTTCTCTCTGCAGATGACCTGCAATTTTTTTTCTAAGCAGAACACACAAATTCCAGCATCTTCCCACCACATGCATGGGAAAGATTTCCAAGAGATT
This sequence comes from Serilophus lunatus, assembly GCA_013399895.1. Lineage (NCBI taxonomy): Eukaryota > Metazoa > Chordata > Aves > Passeriformes > Eurylaimidae > Serilophus > Serilophus lunatus. The sequence goes on along the minus strand of VXBA01004829.1, from coordinate 14,421 downwards.
AAATTCAAGGATTTCAAATCATAATATTAGAATAATAAAGAATGATTTCGAGGGCTTCCTACCATGGGAAGCTTTCCCTGAAGTATATAAAATCAGCTGTTGTCACTACATACAGAAGTGTCTCTTAGGCTGTTTTTATTTCATACCCTAGCTAGAAGAAACTGGAAAATATTTCAAAGGGAAAGTGGATGAAAATACTGCCCCTGATGATGGTTGCTAGGCACCAAGCAATGCAGAAATGACTACTACTGGCAGTCTCAAGCAGATTTAGGTAATATCCTAATGAACATAAGAGTGCCAGTAAAAATTAAGGTCTGGTTTAAATAATTTTGTCCAGATGACTGAAAAAGGAAAATAATTTCTTCTTGGCTAACTCTTCAAAATCAGATACAATACCCATACAGGTGAACCCAACAGTTATAAGCACAACTCAATACCCAAATAAAGGAAGATTAAATAACGTTCAAGACTCCTCCTGAGCATCAGTTTGGTGGTTTACTTGCAAAGTATCTGTGGCAGGATGAAACCCAAATTCTAACCTCATCTTTGTCCATCATACCTGCCACTCGACATGCTCCCCAAAGGGGACATTTCTGTATGGAAAGTTGTACCACACCAAGAGGCATTTCCAGGGGAACTGCAATCCCTTTGAGTTCATCTGGCGAAAGTCCAGAGTAAAATGTATCTCTCTGTGCCTACTGACCAGAGAGAGTCAAAGAACTGTAAAATTATCTACTATATGGAAGGGACCTCTGGAGCTAATCCTATTCAACCACCCACTCAAAGCAGACTTCAGGTCTTTAAACAGTTCTGTCATTAAATAGATTCCCCTTCAGAGTCTGTACAGTTCGAGGATTCTTCCTTCTCTCTCTCTTTTTTTTTTTTCAGGTTTTTGTGGATGCATGATGTTTCCTCTCCCTTATCTGTCATTTGTCTTCATGCTTTATATCTAGAGACTGACTGGAAATAAAATAATACCCTAAATCATACCAGATTTTGAAACATAGATATAAACTTCTCAGTGTTTATCCATATGTTCAAAATACTTCAGTGAGAATAGTTTGATTCTAGTGGTTTTCCCTCTATATTGTGATTATTAAAAAAAAGCATTAAAAATCAGCAAATTGCCATCACTCCAATCCAAAAAACTCCAGACAATCCTAAGCCAGTAAAGGAGCAGATCAAACTACAAATGCTTGAAGAAATACAACTCTATTCCAAAAGTTTTATCTTCAGTTGAGTCCATACTAAATTTGTCTATTAAAAAATGTTTTTAATGAGCAATTCCCTCAATATTTTCTGCAATACAAAATTCATAGAAAATTCTCTACATCATCTACTATAAACAGAAACCTCTGTTTAAATATTCAATTATCTTACATCACATCTTCAGAGCATTTTATTATTTGTATGTTACCATCTTTTAATAAATATTATTTTGAGATTGTGTCATAACTTGTGCTCCAGTCTACTAATGGTGTATGGACAAAATTTCTATTTTTAAAGTTTTTTAGGTTCTAATGAATTAGTTCTCTTCTATGATTTATACCTTACTTATACCTTTACTTTTTTATTCAATTTACTCCTGAAACTAAATGCCTTCTCTGGGATAATTTTACAGTTTAAGTTTTCTCTTGATTTCCATCTAATTTTCAACACCTGTTAGTAAATTAGAGTTCCTCCACTGAATAGCTGAACCACTTCTAGCCCTCTCCAGAGGGTTTGTCTATGAATTTCTGCCGTCATAAGTTGGTAAAAAGTGCCATCATTACAAGAAACAGCCATCCCCCTACTATCTCCAGCTTTTCAACCACTTCTTTGATTGTGATCCTGACAACATCAGTATTAGCACAGGGATCAGAGAGGTGTAATGGGGTAGGTCAGAGTAGCAGGACAGGCATTCCTGGGACCCACAGTGACTGAAGCAACTGGAGGACAGGTGCACTGTGCCTGCTCCTGCCACAGGTGGGAAGGAAGGTGGGGAGGAAGAAGAGTTTGATTTCATAAGCAGTCCTGGAAACAGTTCAATATGGCAATAACTTGGATTCCCTTCTCCTAATTGGTCGTGCCCTATTTGCCTCCATTGGTCCCAACAAGAAAGTTCCAAGTCCTATGTCTTCCTTCATGTACTCCAAAATAAAATATTTATTATATTGAAAAAATTATATCATATTTCAATAGATATATATTTAAATAAATTTTAATCGATTATCATACAGGACTTTTCATTATTTATACTTTGGCATGATGTGCCATACTTTGCTGTTATTACTTGCATTCATTATATTTGTAACCAAAGGCAAAGGTTTATAAAGCAACTGTTTGAAGCTACTGTTCTATGCCTACACTTTGGAATCTAAAGCAATGGTTTAATTTTCAGAAGTGTTGAGCATACTTTTTCTACTTTAATTTTCAGAACAAATAACAAAGGCCACTGAATTTCATTGGGGTTTTTTTTAAGACAGTGTTTTTCAAAGTTTGATGTATTTTCTTTTCTTTTTCATGATACAGCTAGAAAATTTGTTAGGTGAAACAGAAAAGCCTGAGTAAATAAATAAAAGCTTTTATATCAATACAAGGATGCAGTGCCACAACAAATGGTGTAGTTTAGGATACCAGTGAGCTTTTAAAAGGAACATGAATGTCTTTTAGAAGCTAAGTAAACTCGTTTGAGGAAAAATTTTGTCCTTCTCAGATGGGATTGTGCTTTTCCCCTTCCACTCTTCTGGTTGGGCATCACTATAGTCCTCTACCCAAGGAAGGACAGCGCACAAGGAAGACAGTGTCCTTTGTAGTGAGACAATGGCAACCTACTCCTGAAGTACCCTAAAGCTCACTACAGCACTATGGCATGCTCATTTTTAAAATCCCATATTCCCATCCTGAAGCTCAAAATCCCTCTCAGACTGCACCATATATGGACACAAAAATAGCTATATTCTCCTTTTTGGTCTTAGTACCAATGTACAGCCAAGAGTTTATCAAGAATACAAATTTTGACATTACAGATCAAAGATAACAATATTCAGCCTATCAAATGTCAAGCACAAACCACAGGATGAAAGTTTCTCTTCCTTGATACATAAAAAAAATCAGAGAATAATAAACATATCCAATACAGTCAAATCGTTGATTTAGTCTGATAACATAATTTGGGTAATGGGCAGATTCTGAAATTTCATAGGAAAGCATAAAATTTCCATCACACCCCATAGATGAAATTGGAAATTTGTGGACACGTATAGAGATACAAGGAACTTCACTGATTCCTGCAGGCAAACCTCTAATTATGTTATATAGTTTGACATAAAACTATGGTAGCAATAATTTTCCTGCATTGAAGTCCAGCTACAATACTGTTTTATCAGAAGCCCTACAGTTTAACATATTTATAAGCATTTTGCAAATTTCTGTACACAGTTACATGTGAAGAAAATAAAACACTTGCGTTGCTAGCAAGTATGTTTACACTTAATAAAATTCTATACTATAAATCTTATGAAAAGCAAAATGAAGGTAAACCATGTTCAAGGTCTTCTTCCTTGTCCTGGCACAAACTAGAAGCTGCATTCAGTCAATCGCTTAATTCTACCTAATGTAGCTGGAGAAGCCTGTCACAGAGATGGTCATGCTCACACCTCCTCTCTGTCAGCTGTACAGTTCTTCCAACTGACTTGGGCATGAAGAAAAGATGGAAGAGTCTGTCTTAATCCACTGCTATGCCAGAACAAAAAGTCTTCAGGACAGTGGCTTACTACAATGACTGAAGTTGAATGACCACATTATTTTCTTCTAGATGCAATGTGATTCAAATAAAACTCTCATTCTCCATCCTAGTCTAACAACAACATTTCATACCATGTAAATCTGTCACAAAAATCTCCCTTTAAGTTTTAGGCTTCAGGAATGGAATACAAATTTTAAAGTGTCTATATCCCATCTGCTGTAAGAGGTTGAGGAAGGGAATAAAAATCACAACTACAAATGCCATAAAACAAGGGTGTAGTAAATCTTGATAATTCCATTCTAAATTGCTAGTTACAATTGTTAGCCACCTGTGAAGTATCTGAAGGCAATGTGGCTATTTTTCCTTCTCTCAACCTAATCCACTTCCCTGATTTACTTTTAATTCCCACACCACAAGACTAGAAATCTGTGACAAATTAAAAAACATAACCCTTTGACCAGAGTCTCAAATCAACCACTCAAAAATTAATCTCAAAATACTGTGGCGATGTCCATGATTGTTGGCACTTGATAAGTTTAAGTTGTGACAGTTTTCAAACATTAATCATAAAAACTAAGGAGGTTAGGGCACAAGAAGAACCTGAATACAAAATCTAAGCAAAAGTTTTACAGAATGGGCTGGGTAGTTATAGTGGGGATATTTTCTCTTCTACTCCTCAGTAAGTCAGTATGGGGCTAGATACACAAGTTGTGAATACTTGCCAGCAATGTAACATAGTAGAGTAACGACATTTATTCCAGAGAAAGAGTTCATAAGACCAAAGCAAAATCCTGCTTTATGTGATTTTTTTTTTGGTTGGTTGGTTTAGTTTGTTTTAAGTTTACTTCAACCTCTTCTGATTTTTTTTTGGTCTTACATTCATTAGATACAGGTGAAAATTTAGCTCTGAATCATGCTAGCTATTTTTATAAAGCACAAAAAAATTCCAGTGAGAACCTTATATTCTCATATAATTTGTTTCAAGTCAGAGGTACCTTATTGTACTTCTAGATACACAAGAGGCAACAGAGATTTTTCTTCCAATTGTACCATGTCAGAAAACATATTTAAATATTTTTTTAAAGTTTTACACTGAAAGATGTAGTGCTGTGACAGAGTAATCCTAAACCCCCTCCTTGTGTTCTGGTAAATTTTCACAGTTTAAGAAACTGAAAATGACCTGTAAACTCATACATTCTTAAAAATAGGCAAGTAAAGCAGTAATTTGCTATGATACATGCTACTTACTATGATACATGTCTCTGGCTTCAAGAGAGCTCTTCTCTTGATACTCAAATAAACTTACTCTGATAACAGCTTGCATTGATAGATATTGTCTCTGTTCACATTTGTGAAAAATAACTGAGTACTTGGATAAAAATGCGAGTTACACAGGATTGCTTTTTCCAAGCACTACTCTGAAAGATTTGAGGCAGGAATCATCTTTTATTCTCTGTAATGCTCAGAACAATGGTGTCTGCCTTACCTCTAAGGCTGCTAGCAGCTTTGATTCTTTAAATAATTTTACTATAGTCTAATGTCATAGATGGCACAGATCAATCTTTGCATTACTCCATGCTGCTAAATGAAAATGTTCTGTGCTGCCCAAGTGTTATTTTATTGTGTGGTTGTACTCACTCAAGATAGCAAACCCAAGATGACAAGCTCCACCTAATCCTCTATTGAAGATATTTTCATCAGAATACACAAATTCTTGTAGAATCAGCTTCAGCCTATCAAAATTAAATCTACTCTTTCAATTTTGCACCTCTGTCAGAAGCAGAACTTCTATTGTACTGCTTTCCCCTGAACAGTGATGACCATAGACACTCCTCCACCTTCCCAAACACAACATATACACATCATCCTAAACAGCAAACACTGATCTACGGTCAGAACTAATATTTTGCCAACTGTAACAAATGTTTGTATCAATGAGGAAGGGGCATAGCACCTCCGAGAGCATCAAAATAATCTAAAAACAACAAACCAACTCACAATTGTTAACAATGCCAAAATCCATATTTATACATATTACACATGTAGATCAAGGATGCTTATAAAAATCAGATAGATATTATTAAATGCAGCTTCCTTCTTTTTTCCAATGAAGTTATTTCAAGAAACGAGTGCATAATTTTATTGCTGATGACTATTTTTCTGCTAAAGGCAATTTAATTGGGAGAGAAACATAAAAATATTTCCTTCTAAAGCTTTAAATTATTCTTTTAAAAGAAGTGGCTATCAGTGATACATAGAGCCTTCTCAGGGCCTATAGTGTTACTCACACAATTTAGGCCATATACATTTTTACTGGATTTGTTTGTGCTGGTTGAATTAGGATGATCAGCTTTAGTGACTTACCTGAAAGTTTCAACTCAAGGATTTTTATAACCATTTCATAACTCTTTTCTCTTATGTATCATCAGAGTCTTTTCAAAAGTGTATAATTATTGTTCTAAATAGAACTAAACTGCTTTTCGAAGAGCCACTGTATTAACTATTACTAAAATGACAAAGGCATTGTCATGATACATAGGTTTGTAATTTACAAGTGCAAAATACTATAACCCCTCACAGGTGATACTTATGTGGGCTCTGTGACCTTCTCATGACATTATTAAAATTCTTGCCTTTAAGAAGAAAGTGTCAAACAGGAGCTGATGTCTGTCTTAAATCCAGGTACCTAATTCAAATGTTGGAAGTGAAAACAAATGTAGTGAAACAACAAATACATCGCCTATTTCTTTATTAGTTGTGACTGGATAATTATTTTTTCATAACAGTTCTATTCTTAGAAAAGTTGTGAAAAGAGGAATGATAACAAGAAAGGTTCCAGTCAGACTTCTAGGCGATAAAAAAAAAAGTCTGAGATTCCAAAAAGTTCACTGATCCAGAAAGTGTCCTATGCTAATCACATCGGCTGATACAGAGAAGAAAACAGCCAACTGTTAGTCAAGTAGATTCAACCGCAGATTATGTAACACAGCAGTTTTGCTTGCCTATATTTAGAAATTCAGAACTGCAATTCCAAGTTGCACTAGATTATTTTAACATCCTCAAGAAATCAGTAGCAACCACTAGCAGTCCATAAAAGAAACCTTAGCAACAAAACAAATTTAACAGCAAAATTTTACAGAAGCATATGTACAGAGAAAAGTATCCTGATTTGCAAATGCATCAGTCTGGTTCTAATGCCACTCTGATGATATATTAGTGTGCTAAAAAAAAAAAACAGAAAATAAAAAAAGCTAAACCAAAAACCAGTTTTGTCTTTTTTTTTTTTTACCGGCTTTCAGAATAATTTTGCTGAACTGTCTTCCTAGAGAATCTGAGAAATGCCAAAAACTAATGCAAAACCAGCAGGATATTTTTCAACATAAAGAGTCAGCATCCAGACCTTCTATTCAGACAACACTAGAGACTGACTTAGATGCCACAAAGCACATCCCAGGCTAGCTTCTGGGCCCAGAGAAATTACCTTTCATTACCAATACAGAGAGTGAATGCAGCTGTTTCGAAGTTTTTGTACACATAGTTTTGAATGATTTCCAGTCTGATTTCTCCACAACTGGAAAACTGGTGAAGCCATCTTTGAAAAAACGTCAAATTGGTGCTGTGCTTCCTACATAAAGAAAGTGAAAAGACTAAAAGGGAAGGAGATCTCTTGTTAAAGGGTAGAACACGCCCATGTGATTAAAGCTGGCACTTGTTGATACTGGATCTGAGGAGTAAGCACAGCCCATTCCCATAAGCTGTCTTCTAAGAAAGTTCCCTGGTCAGGAACTTAATTGGAAAGACTTTGAGGATTGTGTTCCAGCAAAGTTTCTGAGGCCTTAGAGAGATCCATTTTTTCAGATATGTAGGACACTTATATCTGGACTCAAATTGGCAAGGGAATTGATGAAAATAGGGACAATATCTAGACCATCCTGCTAGGTCTGTTTTCCTTGGAGAAAAATTGAAATGTCTTGGGTTCTGCCATTTCCTTTGTAGTCCTTGTATGTGACTCCACTGAAAACTCCTTGAAATAAAGTTACTGAAGGACATCATGAATATAACAAAGTGTCACAAGTCTGATGTTGAATTGTCCGTGCCTTTGTGATCCTACATTACCAAGACTATAATGCAGGATTCATAGTGTCACTTCAGAGATTTCCAATTCCTCTTGCTTAACTGCAATGTGAAAATGAATTAGATTTAAAAACACGTGTTTTGAATAGAGGAATATATCACAAGTGAACAAACCAAAACTGAAATGATCTGCCTCCCTCCCCCTTAATTTCTAGCTGGGATTACCATCTCAGATTAATACCTCTCTTTCAAATCCTTGTACCATCTTGAGACAAAGAATTCTTCAAAGAAATACTTCTTTAGTTGACAGGAAGATCACTTTTACCTTCAGTATTTTGAACAACACATGACAGCATCCTGAAAGATTCAGGAAAGCACAGAATTTAATTTTGCTGTAAGCAATGCAAAGCTAGTATACACATGAACAGCATTATTGCATGGCAGGAATCACTCATGGTTTTGGTTTACAAGACTTTGATGACCAGCCTAATTAAGAAACTAATAAAATGGAATTAAAGTGATGTTGTTGGAAAGAATTCTCCCATGTGAAGGGACACGAATGTAGAAAATTCCCTGTGAATAATTTTATCAGTCACGTTCAGACTTCTTTTCCCAAATTAATTCAGATCTAAGTCCACAATACATATGAAGCCAAAGTTTATCATTAACAAAATTAGCCATTTGAGATAACAGTGCATTTTCAGATGTCTACATGAGTTTTGCAGCTCCTAGATTACTGTGACAGGATCAGTGTCCCCACTGACAACCCTGAACCTTCCTCTTTCCTCAAATGTAATTACAATAACAAACCACAAATCTTTAGCTTCACTTATAATTACATTCTGTTAAACCTAGTTCACTAACAGGCTAAGCTGGATGAGATGTCAGCAACCTGACCTAATGAGAGGTGTCCCTGTCCATGGCAGGACAGTTGGAAATGGATGATCTTTAAGGTCTCATCTGACCCAAACCAGTTTATGGCTCTATGAAAAGTCAAAGACTAATGACCTTTTAATACATGCATACAAAGTACCTTGTTTCTTTATTTCCTTCCCCTCCATGCCAGCAGAAGGTTGGCCTCAAAACCATAGAGCAAACACTTGGATTCTTTCTGGATTTTGAATCCCAAAATTGTGGTTTTCAAGTTTCCCCATCCCTCCAAAAAAGATTTCATCTAATTCAGTGCTGTGCCTCTAAGAGTGACCACAGTCAAAATCCAAAGGAAGATCAACAGGACAGGCTCATACCTCTTCTGCATACTTCTCCCAGTCTCCAGTTATTTTCAGCTTAGGGGATTTCCACAGCTTGATGCAGTTTCTTTAATTATCAATACTCAATAGACCCATCTTCCAAATACTTGTTTCATTCTCCCCTAGAGTTAATGTAAACTTTCTGAATTTTTATACAACAGCAAGACTAAACCTCTTGATTGTTCATTACAGAGGGGAACAGTACAAAGAATGAGTCATTTCTGTCTCCTGACTCAATTTTTGTCTGGGAATGCTATTTTCCTGTGAGGCTATAGGGAACAGGTTTAAAGTATTGCTCTTTGCACAACTCAGTCAATCAACTCCAAAATAAAAAAATTCAAAACAAAAAGATTTTATCGAAGTAATAAAAGGCTATTTTAAGTGTTGGTCATTTTCCTTCTTTAAAGTGTATAGACTTTTCTATGATTCACTGAAAGCACAATGGAAAAGGAGCTCTTGCTCACTTAAACAAAACATCCTCAAGTAACAAGAAAAAAAAATCTACCAAAACTCAACCTATTTACCAGCTGTCTAGTGTAAGATTATTTAACATAAAATATCCCATGCTGTCACAGGATTATGAGTATTTCAGCATTAAAAAAATTAATTTAGATTGAGAAATAGTCATCACAACCATTTTATCTGATTCATGCTCTGCACAGATTACCATGTAAAATGAAGTTAGGAGTCTACTTCTTTCCCCCAGAAAACAATGAGGCAATGAGTAAATCTTAATTTTTAAGTAAATAACACCCGTGATAATGCAGTGCTTTTGCTTTCCTCCTGCCTCACTTCTCCCTGTATTACCACTCACTGCTGGAAGCAAAGACAAGTATAAATCACTGTATGCCATCAAGGCAAAACTGTCCCTAAGAGTCTGGCATTTTTCCCATGATTTTACTCACTCCATCACAAGTGAGTTCTCTTCAGCTAGGATTTATCCAGCCACATCAATAAATACTTCAAGCATGGTCATTTGATGGACAGAATAAGATTAGATTCAAAAAGATTAAGTGCTGTATATAGTATTTAATTTTAGTAAGGAAATAGCAAATATTCTGAAGCGGGAACGATTAATGGCATCAAATGTCTGAACAAATTGTTGCACAATCCTTGTTGGCCAGTCATAATGAGGGCTTTTTATAATTCACTCAGTGCTTTTTCTGTGCATTATTCTATGAGCCATTTTCCCCTCAGTGTTTGCTTTATAATCATTACCCTTTATTCACTTATGCATGATGAGAGAGAGTATGTTCTCATCAAGATCTGGATTCTTTTATGAATTTTCAGTTCTTGCTTCTCTGATTCAGATTAGGGAATCTAAAATAACAGGTTTTAATACGGCAAGTAAACGCAACAAACAAAAATCACAATCAGTCTGTCTTGCTCTCTAGCTTAATTAAAATATATTTACTGATAACAGAACAGAATAACTACATAATTACTTTTATACAATGTGAGCCTCTAGCAGGTATGATAGAGAGAGATGACAGGAGCAGCCAAACAGCAGAAGAAACACAAGTAGTTGTTTGCAAGCTGTTCAGGCAAGATTCACTTACCAACTGAGATGAACCTGCATGTTTCCAATTTTGCTAAAGCAGTGCAGGCTTAAGTGTATTTATCAGAGAATCGGGAACTATTGAACAAGGTGTTTCAGCATAGACAAAGGCATATGTCTGGGGTCAAGAAATACAAGTTAAACTTACCAAACTGTCAGCACATACTGGAGAATAACAGTTCTCCAGGTCAATTGAACAGAAGCATCAGGGCAAACTATTAGCCATGTTATTCTAAAAAGATTGCAGAGGATGACCAATTAGTTATTAACTTTCTTGCTGTGCTAGTGAGAGCAATATTGAAACTTAACTACCTCCAATGGCCATACTTTCAGGAGAAAAAAAAAATAAAAAGAAAAATTATCAGTAAATACTGAAAACAGAAGAAGTTACAGTCCTTCTAATAGAGACAATCAAGCCATGACTAAAGCTTGATCTGTCAGAATTTACATGGAGTTAGAAAACCCATTTTCACTCTTGGAGTAAATTTGTTTAGCAGTAGATGAATGCATGGAGTTAAAAAGCCCTCTATATTTTTTCAGGTTACATTATTCTTAAGTAACTTTAAATCAGAAGTGAGACTGTCCTTACAAATACACTATACACATCTTCCCTTTTCTTGATAGAGAAGGTATTGCATTAATTTATACGACCAGTGGAAAGCAAGAGTACCTGCTTGAAATCATTACCTCCCACTTCACAATACAGTGTGATCTATGGAATTTACCTAAAACTTCAAGATTGTGCTCACCACTGGGTCCTCCTATGGTCTAGTTCATTTGGTCTCTCTCTAGTCCCACAGGGTCAGACATACTTTCAAGAGGTCACAGGCCACTTTATTTTAAGCAGCTCAATGAAAAAAGAATCATTTTCAGCTCCCTATGGATTTTCATGCTTTCAAAAGGTCAGAGGCTCTGCAGAGCCTAGTTTGCCTTCTGGGCTGGAACAATGAAGGCACATCAGTTTTATAACCAGAGGCACAGAGAACAACGTGGTTATCAGTGTTACTTAGCTGCACTCAGACCTCTGTGAACATATGCAGATGCATTGATTAAAGGCCATTTATAACATTCTCCTGATCAAAGCTACAGTTACCCATGGGAGAACAGAAAAAGTAGCGCTCTGCCACTATTCGAAAAGCGTAACAGCCTTCTTATCTGCACAGACTGTCGAATGGACCTGCTACCCACCCCGGTGAGACAGGAGGAAGGTGTGAGGAAAATGAATAGATGCTCCTCCCACACAGGCAGCTGATGCTGAGTCTGCCCACAGAGACAAGGGAGAAGTCTGCAGACTGGTGCCTTTTACCCTGAATGTCCATGTCAGTACTAGTGTGTACTTTTGTTAAAGACCGGGAATGACGGGGACAAGGTCTACCTTTGACAATAATACAATCTCTCAGGGGTATAAGTTGCTATGAGCATCTCTCAGAAAACATCCATAACCCTGGCCCGCACAAGGATCTCAAAAGTGGATGATAGAAACAGTGGAACTACACTCTTCATAAGCCCTGCTTCAATGTATTAATTCAATAGAGGCATTGAAAAAAACCCCCAGTAATGAAATCAAGACATACTGAATAACCAGTGATTCAAAAATCCTGCTTGTGAAGTTATTATTTGTAGCCATTTGAAAAGGGCTTTCAGGGGGGGGAAGGGAGTGTAAGAGAGCCACTCACCTGCTGGTAAAATTCAGTTTTCCTTAAAAGTCGGGACGGGGGGAAGAAGCTGAGATCAAGGCAAGCCCTCTCCCAGGTAGGGCAGGGGGGATCGCCCTGGCCGTGCCCTGGGACTCCCAGGGGCGCAGGCAGGCACAGGGCCGGCAGCGGCGGCGGTTTCTAGTTTCCCTTGGGCTCCCCCTGCCCACCCCGGGAGAGCGGGGCTGGGATGGTCCTCGCTCCTGCCGTTTCTCCCGGGAGCGGGGCTGGGGCTGATGCTGATCCCCATGAGATAGGGAAGCCGGCGGTGCCGCTCCGCAGCCCCCAGCGGCGAGGGGCAGGGGCCGGGACAGCCCCCAATCCTGCTCCCCACCCCCCACCCCCCCCGGCACAGCTGCGGGGGAAGCCCCCGGGTGGGCAGGGGGCGGGCAGGGTGCACGGTTGTCCCTCAATTCCAGACACAGGCACTTGGCCCCGGGCCAGCCCCGGCCGGGGACGTGAGCACGGTGGCTGCTGTTGGATGGTGCGGGGGGGCCCGCCCTGGCACCATATTGGTGCTGGGGCGTCTCTAAGATGCCGTGGCTGTGAAAAGAAAGATGGTGTGTGGGACCTGAACCACGTGGTTTGTCGGCGGAAACAAGGTGGGGCTCAGCTCCTCTGGACCAATGGAGAGACGGTTTGGCACGGAAGAAGGCAACGAGATTCACGCGAGAACAAGAAGGCTTAAAAGCTGAGGGCAACAGCCCTTCCTAGATCTTCTTCGGCTGCTGCTGCTGGTAGAAACACACATCTCCTGTCTTTCATGCTTGCAGGCCCCACAGCGTGATTTCACCCATTTCTCTTGGAAAACAAGTAACCCTTTGGGGAGATGGTGGGAGGGAGTAATTTTCACTTCTTTTTGTGTTTTTCAGAGGACCTGGAAGGGCTGGGGAGTGATACCAGAGAGAGAGAGACGGCTTTTCCTACCCTTCCCTCCTGTCTTCTTCAGCTAGCCATCTAGCTGAGGGAACAGTTCCCTTTTTTGTTTTTTGTTTTATAACTTTTGTGGTTTTTTTTCCCCTGCATGCCAAGTGTTTCTCTGTGTAACTTTGGGGTCCCTTCAGGTTATCCCTTCTTCCCTAATTTAAACCCCCTGTAATAAATTGTTCACCTTCTGCTAACTCTGTTCAGTTTTCCGTCACCTTTATTGAACCTGCCTCTGGATGATAAATGTGGCTAAAACCACCATATTATTCTTTTAAGAAAAGGAAAATAACCTATTTAGTATGCTATCCAATGAAACTTTTCTTTGTATTTTATTAAACAGCAGCAGGCACACAAGCTGGAAGCTATGTTAGTTCAGTTCTGGATAGTGAGAGGAGAGAATAATGACAAAAAACTGACTGTTTTAAACACACTCCTTTTGACTCACACCAGAGCCCAACAATGTTACCTGTCTACTATGGAAAATTACTTGAATAACCAAGGTGAGCAGACCAGAGAAACACATGAGCAGCAGCTTAAGTACAAGCTGTGATCTCTCTTCCTCTGAAAAGGGGATCAGTATTTCTGTGGTCTCCTTTTTCAATACATATTGAAATGTAAAAGAAAAGGTAACCATTACCAAAAGAAACTGTCAGCCAAGACTGAATTTATTTCAAGAGCTATTTATCAGAAGTATTTGTATCCGCAGTTACTCCTCTCAAATACTACATTGCATTTTCCCTAGATTAGGTCCTGCTCTTTATACCTTTAAAAGGCTGTGTCCCTCATAGTCAAATCCTCTGTAAGATGACTGCTAAGTACATGCTCAAAACTTAACAGAATTAGATCTTCTGAAAGGTACAAATACATTTCACAGGATTACTAGGTTGGAAGAGACCTCTAAGATCATCGAGTCCAACCCTTGCCCTAACACCTCGACTAGACTAGACCATGTCACTAAGTGCCACATCCAGCCTTTTCTTAAACACATCCAGGGATGGTGACTCAACCACCTCCCCATGCAGACTATTCCAATATTTTATTATTCTTTCTGTGAAAAACTTCTTTCTAATATCTAACCTATCCCTCCCTTGATGCAGCTTGAGACTGTGTCCTCTCGTTCTGTCAGTTGCTGCCCAGTGGAAGAGACCAACCCCCACCTGACTACTTCCAGGAAGTTGTAAAGAGTGATAA
>VXBA01004828.1:58093-73587 GCA_013399895.1 Serilophus lunatus | reverse complement strand
ATCCCATCCTACCCCATCCCATCAATCCCATCCCATCAATCCCACCCCACCCCACCCCATCCCATCCCACAAGCCACCCCTGTGTTGGAGCTGCAGGGATGGGCTGCAGCCTCCCTGCTGGCTGTTGCATTTTGGTGGCTCTGGTCTCAGCTGTAGCAGATCCTATCCTATGGAATTTAAGGGTGGAACCCCCCCAGTTTCCCTGGCTGCCTGCAGGACTGGGGCACAGGCTTGCTCTGGTGTGGCAGAGACATCTCAAAGCCCTGCCTGAGCCTGAGCAGTTGGGCTTGGAAGCATCAAGTCTCATCTGCCTGTACCTCCCTCAAGGAACATCCCCCCCCCAATCATCCCAGGACCTTGCTGCTTCCCTGGGAGGGAATTTGGCTGCAGGACACAGCTGCTGCAGGTGATGCTGAGAAGCAGAGCATGTCTGTGTTTTAAAATGCATGATCCTAAGCAGATCCTCTTACCTCTAATCTACCCCTAAGGCAGGATTCTCTTCTTGCCAGAAAACCCTTTTATTTGCAGACTGATGCGAACAGAAGATGATAAGTCACTAATTCTTCAGTGTGTCTGCTCAAACAAGAGCCTCGACTCTTATCTCTGCAGGGCTGGCAGCCAGGGAGATGTTAATTGGGATTTAATGCAGTGAACATGGCTCTTGACAAAAGCTGGAGCTGCTGACATCCCTGGGGTGCTGTGGGGAAGGGGCTGTGCCCGCCTGGAGACCACGAGTGGGGTCACCCATGTTGGGGCAGGGCTGGTGGCATGTCCTGGTGGGGACCTGGCTCTCAGGGCAGGGGGGACACGTGTGGTGACCCCTGGAAGGAGGGGTGGAGGGGACACAGGGCTGGCTGTGGCAGCAGAGCAGGTTGGAAATGCCGTGTGCTGCGAGGTGCTGTGGTGTTCATCTGCCTTTCGTGGCATCTGCTGAAGAACTGAGCAGCAAGTGCAGACACGTTGTGGGTTCTGAAAGGATCTTGGCACCAGAGACCGGCGCTGGCTCTGGAGCAGCTCCTCTGCAGGTGGGAGTGGGGAGTGTGCAAGGCCTGGGAGGGGGGAGAAAAACCAAGGCAGAAGTTTCTATTTTTAACTGCAGAGTGCAAATGCACAGAGCTGCTGAGGAATCAGTCACCTGCCCGGGGAGATGAATGGTTGGGATTTCTCTCTTCGGGGAAGATTGATGGGACGAGGTGGAGGGAACCGTGGCCAGGTTGTGTTGGCCACCCAGGTCTGCCCTGGAATGTGTGCCAGGACTGCTTGGGAATGCGTGTGGTGAGGAGGAGGAGGATCACTGAAGGTGGTTCCCATCCTCCAGCATGGCTGGGGCAGGATGATGTCCAGCTACACCAAGGCACAGCCCTGCTTCCAGCCTGTGTCCCTGCCCTGCTCTCCCTGTTCCTGGCAGCTTCCCACGGGCTCCAGGCTTTTCCCTGCCCTCTGTGCCCCTGGAAGGGTTTTCCCTGGGCTGAAGTGCTGGGCTGTGTTCCCTGTGGGGCACCATGTGGCCGGGCACTGCCAGCCCCTGAACGAGCACTGCCTTGAATTGTGAGGGACCAAGTTTTTGGAGCACTCCTTGTGCTGAGGGGGGAAAAGGGGGGCTGCTCCTTGATCCCTGGCCTTGGCAAAGGGCTGGGATGCCCCTGAGCAGTTGCTGTGCCTGGAGAAGAGATGCTGAGCCACCAGGTCCAGCTCCCTGGCAGCATGTGTGGGAAAACCTCGGGGGTTTAACGAGCACATTTAATGCAATGTCCTGCTGCTTTGGGCAGGTTTCCATATTGATCCTTCATCTATTTTTGCAGCCGCTGTTGGGGGTGGTGGTTATTTGTGTGTCTGCTACAGCCCCATCACAACTCATCCCATTTCCTCCTGGCACAGGAGCGTTTGTGCTCGCAGGGGCTCCCTGGGTTTTGCCAGGTGGGAATTTGGATCCGGGTCCTGCCTTGGGTACAGGGCTGGGGATGCTCCAGCATCCCTTCAGCCAGTTTGGTTCCTCCCTAAAATAAAGGGTAACTCAATCTCCCACCCACTCCTAAGCAGTGGTGGGGACCTGGCAGCCTGGGTGACACCGCAGCCCTAATGGCATTGGCTGGGTGGCTGCGCCGTCAGTCCCACAGCTCGTTACCGCCTCTAATTAACTCGGCTGCTGCCCCAGCGCCTGAGCACGGGATGCTCTAGAGTCACTGATGCCATTTGTTCCCGTTTTGGCAGGAATTCTCCGCGGCTTGGCTGCAGGAGCTGCCTCCAAGGTTCAGTAATAGGGTTTTTTTCCCCCACCATGGAAGTGGAGCCCCCTGCACTGGGAGCTGCTGGGGTGGGTGATGGTGGGAGCTCCTGGGCAGCATCACTGGAACCAGCACCCACCAGAGGCTCTGAACGTGTCAGCCAGCAGCTATTTGTCTGGTTAATTGTGAAGCAAATTGATCCATGTATCCAATTTAACTTTTAAGGCTTTAATTAATGAGTCAATGCGTGGAAAAGCTGGGGGAGGCCAGGCTGTTGTGTGCTCCTGACCCTGGGTTTTGCTGCAATCTCTGGGCTCAGGCAGCTGGGGGTGGGCTGGGATGTGCTGGTCACTCCTGATGGGCTTCTCCAGGACCCGGGGACCCTGTGGACTCATCCTGCAGCTGACCCGAGAGCAGAGCAGGGCAACAGCACCTTTATTTGTGTCACAGGGGGCACATTGTGGGGGCCAGCGTGGTTTGGGCTCCATCACCTTTTCCTCCATCCTTTGTGTTCCCAAATAGCTGCTCCCAGGCACTTGTGGGAGTGGGATCGTGCCAGGGCTGCAGCCAGCAGGGCTTTGGTGTGTCAATAATGCTGCTCTTAATTGAGGACCATCTGCACTTGGTAATTTAATTTTTCCTGCATCTGCAAGCTTCCAACTTTGTTTATCTGACATCCTGAGGATTCTTTAACTTCGGAGCCTCGTGTTCCTCCAGGCACTCCAGGCATTCCACTGCTAGAAGAGATTTTAATAACATCACTGCCTCAGGAAAAAGGACACATAAAAACTGAAATTGGGAAGGGTGGCAGCAGAGCAGAGTTGCAGGGATGGTTTTCCTGCCCGAATTGGTGTGGCAGGAGGCTGCTGGGAGTGTTACCTCTGCTATAACAAACTGTGAGAGATGGGGAACGAGCCCTGAGCACCGCAACCCCTCCCATCAGCAGCAGGGCTGGCAGCACATTTCACATCTCAGTGCATTGACACACGTCGTCCTTTGTTTTTGGATGCTTATTAACAGCTCAGCCCCCAGCTTTGGAAGGGCTGTCAGGAGGGAACTGAGGCAGCTCTTTATAAAAAACCCCATAATTGGAAGCTGGAAAGCCTCTTAGCTGTGGTATGGGGGGAAACTTGGGCATCTGGTTCATTGGAATGATGCTGGCATGTGCTCCTGCCTTTTCCCACCCCAGCTCCTGCCTTTTCCTTCCCTGTTCTTCCCACCTTCTGCTTGGTTTCTTCACCTCTGTTTTACAGTCACCCCGTGCTTGGGAGCAGGCAGGGATCTCAGAATCCTGGAAGGGTTTGAGTTGGAAGGGGCTTAATTCAGCCTTTCTTTAGACCAAGTTGCTCCAAGCTTTGTCCTTGAACACTTCCAGGGATGGGGCAGCCACAGTTTGTCTGAGCAAACTTTTCAGGGATGCAGGCAGGAGTGATGCTCTGGCTGTGCCTCCAGCTTGCAGGAGCATCTCTGCAGCTCCTTGCCCTTGAACCCTGCTCTGTTCCACACCCAAACCCCGGGAAATCCACTTTGTTCCCCAGCCCAGCTCAGCAGCACCTGGGTCCTTGTGCAGACTTTAATTAGGTCTAAGCATTTTCCCCCCACCTAAAATGTAGGTCAGTCGTAATTAGTGTCACTCCTGCTGCTGCCAGCTCCGTGTTAATTAACTGCTGAAGTGGAGGTCGATGCACGAGGGGACCTTGGGAGCTTCAGGTTTTTTTGCTTTGTGCTTCCTTTGGCTTGGCTGGTCCACGATCCAGGACCACGTTCCCCCCTTGCTGTGGCCGGTGCCCCTTGGAGCAGGGCCACACAGGGGGCATGGCCATGTGCCCAGGCACAGCCACCCCTGGGTGCACACACCCTGCTCCCAGGTGGTGGTGCAGCCATGGGAAGGGCACCTGTGTGGTGCTGCTTTTAACGCGAAGCTCCCGCTGTCTTTGTCCCTTGTCATCACCCATCACACCCAGTGTCCTCGCCCCCTGCAAGGTGCTTCTGCCAAGATCTGGGGGCTCATGGGGAAGCGTGTTTTCCTTCCTCTGCAGCCCCTGGCACAATCCTGGGCAGGTGGCATTGGCAGCTGGTTGCCACCAGCTGGGGTTGGCGTTTGGACAGGCATCGTGCCAGTGCAGGCACCTCCTGCCCCCGTGGGATGTTCTGGTGCCTCCAGTGAGCACTGGGACCTGCAGGTGGGACCTGAAGGACCTGTGGTTTTGGAGGGCAGGGTGAGCTCAGAGAGCGGATCTTGTGCAGAGCATCAAACTGCCCTGTCCCAGCCGTGGAGCAGGGGGAGGGCAGAGCCGTGCTCCATCCTCTGGGATATCTGCTTGGATGTGCTCAGCACCGTTCCCTGTGGCCCTGGGGGTGGCTCTTGGCCGTGCTCACCTGTGTGGAGGCACCAGGGGCTGGGGAGCACCTCGTGATGGGTTTTAGGCACTCCGAGCCTTCAGCAGCCCCAGCTTCACGTCCAGGGAAAGGCTCAGCGCCCTGTGCAGAGCACGGTGAGGCAGTTCCGAGCCCCGGGCCGGTTCCCTGAGCCTCCCAAGTCCTTTCCAGCTCCCCACCCCACACTCTGGCTGCCTATTTTTACCGCTCCTGGGCTGTGAATCACTTTGCTCCCCCGTCTCTGTCGCTGCCTTTGAAGGTATTTATAAACCCCGAGCGTCTCCCCTGCGCTGCCTGAGCAGACGGTGCATTCCTCCTGCCCTCTCCTCCTCAGCCCTCTCCGAGTCGGAGCCGAGCTGCTCCCTCTGCCGTCATTAAAGCCATCAGTGAAGAGCCCCCCTGGCACCGTCCCGCTGGGTGATGCCGAGGTGCCCGGCCCCTGGTGCCCTGCCGTGTGGGATGTGCGGGGAGGGATCTTGGCACTGTTTGCCTGCCAGGGGTTTGGTGGCACCAGAGGTGGGGGAGCTGGAGCTGAGCAGCTGGGAAAAGGGCAGCCTTGGCACCCTGGGCACAGGAGAGCAGCCCATGGTAGGATCTAAATCCTCATCAGAGCAGTGACCAGCTGGCTCATCCCCCTGCTGTGCTGTTCCTTGGCCGCATTTCCAGCACGTTCCAGTGATTACTGTGCTAATTTCTGTGGCTCTGACTGGCAAATTAATCTCTGCTTCTTCCCCTGGGACTGCTGCTCTGCAGGATTGGGTGATGTTTGGAGGGCCTGGTGTGGCTGGTGGGGTGGTGGTTGCTCTAGGACATGGTCAGGATCCATCCCCTGCCCTTGCTGGCTGGCACAGCTGCCCAGAGGGGCAGGATTGACTCCCCACTCTGCTCCCAGCTCTGCCAGGGCATCCTTCCACAGACAGCATCCTGTTGGCTTTGGGCAAAACCCAGCGTGGAGGGGCACTGCCACCTCTCCTCCTCTTTTCCACCTTTCCTGCTAAAACCAAGCAAAGCAGGAGAAAAAAAAATCCTGAGAGAAACCAGGAGAAAAATGGGCATGAGAGGCATGAGGAGGAGTTATTTTTAATTTGCTGACTGGTTGGCTCTGTCTTTTGAAGGCCTTTCATGTGAGATGCTGTGCTCATTAATTTAAGACCAGAGGTCTCCAGCCCGAGCCACACATGGCACCATCAGGGTTTAAGTACCCAAAGAGATGCAGAGGGATCTTCTGGCTGGGCCATGGTGCAAAACACCTCCACAGGCTCTGAGACTGATGGGTGTGAAAGCAGGAGAGGGGATCAGCCCCAGGATTTTGGGGAAACTCCAGCTGGGATTGGGGGCTGGGGGTGCACATGTGTCTCCCCGGGGTCCTGAATGCCCCAGAGCCACGCTCACCCCTCCCTGCCCTTTCTGTTCTCTTTCAGAACAAGGTGCTAACAGTGGATGGAGTGAAGGTGAAGCTGCAGGTATGTCCCCGTGGCCCCTCACCCAGAGCTGGGCAAAGCCCTTTGGCACAGGAGCACCCCAGAAATGGGTCCCTCATCTCCATCCTTTGCCATTGTGTCTCCTGCCCCAGGAGACAGCCCTAGGGGCCCTTTTGGCTGCTCTGTCCCTTCTCCAGGAGCCTGCTGGGGGCTGGGGGCTGTTCTGGCCGTGGTGATCCCCATTCCAGCCCTCTTCCTCCCTGGCTGCAGCTGGAGCCAGTGAAACCAGAGCAGCTCCTGTGGGGTTTGCCCAGCGTTTCCAGGCAGCTCCCACTTTGGCAGAGCCAGAGGATGTAGAGAGGGACAGAGATCCTAGAAGGAATCTGAGTTCCCTGACTCAGCCTGCATCCCAGCCCTTGGGAAATGCAGGTTTTGTGTGCAGAGCTGCTCCAGCCCCCCAAGACCTGCCTGTTTCCCTGAGCCCTTTGTCCAGAGCTCAGTAACACCATTAGCACAGATCCTCCCCAGGAGCAGCGTGGAACTCTGCAAACCTCCTGCTGCATTAAGGATTGATAAATCACATTAGCAGGTCCCCACACATCCATCTGCTCCATGGATTTTCTGATTAAGGGCCGTGTCAGGAGCCCTTGGCCACGCGCCGTCATGTCCCTGTGCTGAGGAGTGGGGAGGTGCTGCTTCCACATTTATTGCTCTTGTCATTTTTCCTGTTGATGTTCCTGGAAACAAAAGCTGGAGAAGCTTCCTGGGGTTGCATAGTGCCACTTGGGCTGGTTTGGTGCTGGTTTTGGTGGGTGCTGGTGGTGTCTGATCCCTGTGCTCCCGTGTGGTTTGCAGATCTGGGACACAGCAGGGCAGGAGCGCTTCCGCAGCGTTACCCACGCCTACTACCGGGATGCCCACGGTAAGCACGGCCCCCTCTGCCTTTGGGGAGCCCCTTCCCTCCAGCTCTGCAGGCCAGGAGACCCCAGAATCCATGGGAGAGCTTTCCCCATGGAAAGCAGCCACCAAGGATGGAGGAGGCTCCGCGTGTGGAGGTGCAAACACCAGTCTGAGGGTGGATTTTAGTGGTGGTTTATATTTCACAGCAGGGACCTCAGGTCCCCAGGTTGGCAGCAGCACTAACACCCCATCCCTGTCTCCACAGCTCTGCTCCTGCTCTATGATGTCACCAACAAAGCATCTTTTGACAACATCCAGGTAAAGCGGCAGCCCCGGGGCCCTCCTGGTGTCCATCGAGTGTGAGGGGCTGGGAAGGGGGTACCTGGAGGTGTGTGATGGAGTGTGGGAGCTCTGTTCCCTTGCAGAAGGGCTGTGGTTAATGCTGAGCACCTGCAAGGACAGGCAGGGAAGGTTTTCCCTTTCACAGCAAATAAAAGGGGTGATGGATTCACTGCTGCAGCCAATTAATGCTGTGTAATTACAGCACTGGCACAGGACTTGCTGTGGTAGCTGAGCACAGGCAGCTTTCCCCAGTGAGCTGCTCCCTCATTCCCCTTGGTTCCTCCAGGTCCCAGTGGGTCAGGATTGGGCACATCACTGCCCCCCTCCACCTTGGTGCCAAACCTGGCAGGGAGAGGGTCACATCCTGCTGCCTGTCCCCAGCCCACCTGCCTTTCCTGACTGATGGCTTTTGTGAGAGTCCCTTGTGCTGCCCAGTTTTGCCCCCTCCCCACAGTCCCAGCCTCCAGGTGACCCTGAGCACCCCTGTGGGTCCTTCAGGGGTGCTGGGGAGCAGTGTCAGAGCAGAGGCTCTTAAATCTGGCAGAGGGGGAGAGCAAACTGGGTATTTGGCTGTGGGGAGGTCAGGAGCACCCAGGGACTCAGTGTCCTCCTTCTTTGCCCCACTGGTCCCTTGTGGCTGCTTGGGGGCCACCTGTGCCAGCACTGGCAGAGCATGTCCTGGCCTGGGAGCAATTATCCCTGAGTGAACAGGATGTAATTGCTCGTGTTCCAGCCACAGGGAACACTCTGTGTGTCTGTGGGGAGCAGCTGTGCCTGCAAAACACCCTGTGCCATGGGGGCATCAACACCCTGGGGCTGTGACCTGCCCCACCAGCTCCTGGGTGGGTCCTGCACCCCCTGGTGCCTGGAGCTCTCCCTGCCCCAGAGCATCCTTCTGTTGGCAGCTCTGTGTCTGCCACCCTGTGCCCTGTGGTGAGGGAGAGGGCACGTCCTGCCACCCTGTTCCCATGTCACCAGCACTGGGAGTGCTTTCCACAAGCTGGGACTGGGCAGCAGTGGTATTTTCCAGGCTGAGGAGCTGGGGAGCTCCAGGGAGGTGAGTGCTGAGTGTTAACCAGGCTTTGGGTCTGCACGGGGGTGGTGACTCTTTAGAGACAGAAAATCCCTTGGAGGTCCCACACCACAGGGTGACAACGGCTCCATCTGCAGCATCAGCAGTCCTGGGGACACAGAGACGTGGCAGGGACATCCATGGAGCCCCAGCAGCACTCTGGGTGATTGCCAGGCACTGGGAAGAGGGATGGAACAGGAGTGATGCCAGAAAGGAGCCGAGGGGGGTTGTCAGGAGTGACTTGAGTGTCCCTTGGACCAACCCACTCGTGGAGCTGAGCACCCTGAGCCCCCAGGGTACAGTGGGGTCCTGGGGCTGTGTCCACATGTCTTGGGCTCCCACGTGTTGTCAGTGAGAGGCTGTGATCCCAAATCCTGCCTGGCTGGCTGGGTGCTGGGGCACTGGGGATTGCTGGGGATCACCAGCACTTGCTGTGAGCTGAGCCACAGCACCGGAGGCAGCAAGTGGCTACTCACAGCAAGGGGTCAGGGATTACAGGGAATTAGGGCAGGTTTGATTAGATTAGGCTGGATTACAGGGCAGAGAAGCCACCCCACTGCTCGGGGAGGCAGTTCAGGGGCCTGCTGGGATGATTGCTCAGCACAGGGGCAGCACGTGCAGAACACGAGCACAGGGAATATCCCAGAGCCAACCCTTGGCCTTACCCTTGAAAAGGAGGTTTAGTCTGAATGTCCCAACTGAGAGGGAGTTGGGGTTAAAGCCCTAGAGGTGTTTATGGGCAGCGAGGTGGAAATGCAGCTGTTTACCCTTGGAAATGGGGGTCTGGTAAGTTGCCACCAGCTGCCCCCAGGGCTCAGGGGCACCCCAGGGCCCCCACTTGTGCACAAGGCTCATCCATGGAACAGCTCCTGGCATTGCTCAGGGTGGCAGCATTTCCCAGAGAGGGTGTCCATGCCCAGGACATCATTCCCATACTCCTCCTCCCCGCCCCAGAGCCGGAGCCCTTTGCCAACCCCTGTGTCTCCCTGCAGGCCTGGCTGACAGAGATCCATGAATATGCACAGCAGGACGTGGTCCTCATGTTACTGGGAAACAAGGTGAGCTCAGCCCCATGGCTTTGGCAGAGCTTCCTCTTCCTGCCATGGTGGAGCCTGGCAGGGTGTGAGGGGCCATGGGGGTGGCCTGCTGGTGACCTTCCAAATCACCCCAAATTGCTCTTTGCCATTCCCGTTGTAGGTGGACTCAGCCCAGGACAGAGTGGTGAAAAGGGAAGATGGAGAGAAGCTTGCTAAGGTAGGTGAGGTACCTGAGGATGTGCACCAGGAAATGGTCACCTGGAGACCAGTCAGACCCAAAATACAGTGGGAGCACTTTGCTTTCCTTTTTCCTGCTCCCTATCTGTTCTCCCTCTGAGCTTCCACTAACATTTCTTGTTTCTTTGCCATCAAAATGATTCCCAGTTACCTGAGCTGTGATCCCTGGCTCAGCTTTCCCTGCCCACCATGGCAGGGTATGAGATCCTGTGGCTGGCACTGACACCAGCTGGGGCCCAGGAGCCCCCAGGACCATCCCAGGGGATGTTCCTGACACCAGTGTCTCATCCCACAGGAGTACGGAGTGCCCTTCATGGAGACCAGTGCCAAAAGTGGCCTCAATGTGGAATTGGCATTCACAGCCATTGCAAAGTAAGTGAGTGGAGCAGCTGTGCCTGGCACCTCTCCCTCAGGGACACGGCAGCCTTTGGGATCAGGGCTGGCCCTCTCACCTGCCTTGTCATTCCCTGTGCTGGCAGGACCTTGCCCTCTCACATGAGATACAAAACATCTCAGGGGGAGCGTTAGGAGAGTGTTCAGACCGAGCTGAGTTCAACTGAGTTGGGCCAGGCAGCTTGGAATGAAGGCTTGGAATGGTTTGGGGTTGGAAGGGACCTTAAAGCCCATCCAGTGTCACCCCCTGCCCTGGGCAGGGACACCTCCCACTGTCCCAGGGGGCTCCAACCTGGCCTTGGACACTCCCAGGGATGGGGCAGCCACAGCTTCTCTGGGCACCCTGTGCCAGGGCCTGCCCACCCTCCCGGAGGAGAATTCCTCCCCCACATCCCATCCAGCCCTGCCCTCTCTCGGTGTGGAGCCATTCCCCCTTGTCCCCTCGGGTCCCTGCAGAGGAATCCCTGTCCCTGCCCCAAGCACAGAGCTGAGCTGTTCCTCCCTCCCCGCAGGGAGCTGAAGCACAGGGCCATGAAGCTGCCCAACGAGCCCAAATTCAAGCTGCACGACTACGTGAGGAAGGAGGTGCGAGGCTCGGGCTGCTGCCGGTCCTGAGGGGCCTGGCTGTGTGCAGCCTGTGGCCCTGGGCAGTGTGTGCATGTGTCTGTGTGTGTGTCCACCCCAGGGCACTGGGAGCAGCAGCAGCAGCAGCTCCCTGGGAAGCTGCCCCGGAGCTCCATCGGTGCTGGGCAAGGGGCTGGGTCTCCTCCCAGGGCCAGCTGTGCCTCCTCTGGGAGGCTGCTGTGACCCGAGGGACAGAGCAAGGGGAACCAACACCTTCTGCCCACCTGGGAGGAGAAAACAAAAAAAAGTCCTGAATTGTTTTCTGGGTAGGAAAAAAGCTCTGAACTCCCTTTTCTTTCCCTGCATCCCTGGCATTCTGCTGTCAGAGCCCTGGCCTGGGGTGTGCAGGAAGGATGTGTTTTGAGGCAACTGTTTTTGTAGTTGCTTTCTCCTGTCTGTCCATCCATCCATCCCCGGGAGGGGGGACACACCTCCACGACGAGGGATCCTCCTCTTCCCTGCAAATAGCAGAGCTTGGCTGTGTGTGTGAGTGAGCCCCTGCACACCTGGCTGTGTACAGAGATTCCCGAGTGCTCATCCCATCAGGGAAGGCTTTGGTTCTCGTCCTTCTGCCGTTCCCAGTATCCCAAGAAGCAACCTCCTGTATTGCAGCTTATCCTAAATCCCTCCCTCTAAGTGTGATGGTGTTCTCAGACTGCAGCAACGCTTTGATATCTTCAAAGTTCTCTTGGGCAGCTCTTTCTTCTCCTCACAGAGAGCTGGGGGGAAGCTGCAGGCACTGGTTTTACAGGCTGCAGGCTCCTGCCAGCTCTCTTCCAGGGCCTCCTCTCACCCCTTTGGTCTGTGTCAGGCTTTTGGCTGTTTTTTTGTCAAGCTGCATTTCTAAGTACAGATTTGAATGTGGTTCAAGCGTTTGGCCTTTGGCAGTTTTTCCCTCTGGAAACTCCCTGTGCCCATCAGCAGGTGCCTGTGCTGAGCCTTGTGGGGCCACTTCAAAGGGAACAGAACCCATCCCTCTCCCTGCAGCAGTTGGCTCAGCCAGCCCTGCTCCCCTTTTCCTCGGGATTTTGGCTCCAGCTCTGCCTTCCTGACAGGTACAAGGAGCTCCCACATCCCACCCCTCGCTGAGCTGCAGCTCCACAGGGTGGAAAACGATCCTGACATAAACCTCAGTTTTTTTCCTAAATAGTTTTTTTGTTTTAGGGAGTGACAAGTCTTAAAATTGAGGCAAAGAGTGGGATTTGGGGGGAGTCCCTGAGCTTGGGCTGTGTGTGGGGCAGCTCCATCCTGAGGCAACAGCAAGTCTCCCTAAAGGTGGAGTTCAGCAGCAGCATCCTTAATGGATCAAGGTGTCTCATGTCAGGCTGCTGCTTTCCCAATCCCTCTGTCTGGGAGACAAAGCTGAGAACTGGTCACTTCCTGAGACCCCCCAACCAATTAAAAACTCGTTCAAATGAGGAGGATGTAACTGTTTCCCTTTGGAACATTTCCAACCTGCCTGTGGGGAGCAAACCCTGCTCCAGCAGAGCCCTCCCAGCCGTGTTTGCCCTGAACTGGGGGCACACTCGCTCCCGCTCTCTCCCAGTCAACCAGTTCCCAGTGTGGGACTGGTCTCCCAGTGCCTCCAGCTCGGCCCCAAAGCTCCTCCTCCGCGGCCATTGGGGTTTTTTTTTTCTTTCCGTGGGGCTCTGCTGCCACCCCGCGCTGCTGCGGGAACTGCTCGGTGCAGCGCTAATTAGTCGAGGCAGTGTTAATTGTTCGGTGCATCCAGCATCACCCGCGACTCCTCATTCCTGCTGGCTCTTGTTTACAGCTTTGGGTTCATTCCTGTTAATAAAGTTTTTTAATAATCCCCGTGGTTGCAGTGGCGTTTTGAGTGTCTGAACACACTCACAACTCTGAATTCCAAGAGTTCCCCTCGGCCTGGAGCACGTGGCTGAAACACCCGAGGATGGGACCTGGTTGAATTTCGATATGGGGAATACTTCCCCCCAAAAAGGGCTGTCCAGGGGTGCATCCTCATCCCTGGAGGGATTTCAAAGCCGTGTGGGTGAGTGGTGGCCAAGGTTGGACTCTGTGACCTTAAAGAACTTTCCCAGCCTAAAAAAAGGAGCCCAAGTCCGGCACATTTCCATACAAATACAAAGGCTCAAGTCAGTTTGTGGTCTAGCATCTCCACCCATGGGAATTGTCAAAAACAGAAGCAAACGCTAAACAAGTCTTTTGGAAACTTTTATTAACTTGCAAGGTACGAAACTGGCCTTGCACAGAAGCCGAAGTGGAGATAGACCAGCAAGGAGTTTAACAATAACAAGCCTGAACTTGGGACGCTGGCAAAAGAAAACCGCCAGAGAAAACTGTTATATTCCACAAAGCTAAGGAGAATACAGGTTTAAATATTCCATCCACACGCCGCAACGCCGGCATCTATAGCGTGAACCCCTGCAGTTCCCCATCAGGGCCCTCGCACTGACCTGCACGGGAGTGGAGCCGAGTCTTTCCTGCCCTTGAGCCCCTTCTGCAGCTGCTCCCGGAGCCTCCGTCGCACAGGCCCAGTCCCGCTCACCGCACCGACACCGGCAACAGCCGCTCCCGCCTTTCCGGGGGTCCCGCCGAGCCCTGAGGGGAGAAGACGGCGCGTGAGGCGGGGGGTGCCCGACGGCCCGGCCCGGCCCCGCCGCGGCTCCCACGGGCCTCAGCCGAAGCTGCTCAGCAGGGCCGGCGGCCGCCCGCCGCCCTCAGACGCGGTGTGGGGAAGGTCGGTGCGGCTCATGAGCGACCCGGCCCCGCTCCCGCCCCGGCCCTTCCCCCCCCCGCCCCCCCGCCCGCAATGAGCGCGCCCCCGCCGCTCCGCCGCCTTTATAGCCTCCCCCGCGCGCCCTCATTGGCCGCGCTCCCTGGGACGCGGCCAATCGCCGGCCGTTGGCGTGACCGTCGCCCCCGCCCCTCCCGGCGCCGATTGGCCGCCGCGCTCCCCCCGCGCCAATGGCGGCGCGCGGCGCGGCGTGGNCTTCCGGGCCGGGCGGCAGCGGGGCAGCAGGCCCGGGACGATGTGCCGGGACCGGCCACCGGCGCTGCGGCCGCCGCCGCCGCGGGCAGGTACGGGAGGGGACCGGGGAGGGACCGGGGAGGTCCCCGCGGGGGCTCCCGTGCCCGCCGGGTTCGGAGGGGTCTGGCGGCGGTGCCTCGTCCGTGCCCCGGGCCCTGCCCGCCCCGGGTGTTTGCGGGGGGGTCAGCGCTGCCTTTGGCCTCGTTCTGCCCCGTGGTGTCGTTGTGTGCCCCGTCCCTCGCCCTCCCGGTGCCCCCCCAGGTGCCTCCGGTGCCCGGGCTTTGCTCCCGCAGCCGGGGACGGGAGATCTCCAGCTGTGGGGCAGGAGGTATCCAGCTGTGGGACAGGGATTCTCCAGCTGTGGGACTGGGATTCTCCAGCTGTGGGACAGGGATTCTCCAGCTGTGGGACAGGGATTCTCCAGCTGTGGGACAGGGATTCTCCAGCTGTGGGACAGGGATTCTCCAGCTGTGGGACAGGGATTCTCCAGCTGTGGGACAGGGATTCTCCAGCTGTGGGACAGGGATTCTCCAGCTGTGGGACAGGGATTCTCCAGCTGTGGGACAGGGATTCTCCAGCTGTGGGACAGGGATTCTCCAGCTGTGGGACAGGGATTCTCCAGCTGTGGGACAGGGATTCTCCAGCTGTGGGACAGGGATTCTCCAGCTGTGGGACAGGGATTCCCCAGCTGTGGGTAAAGCCCTCCAGGACCATCCAGTCCCAGCTGTGCCCCACCCCCCCCGTGTCCCCCCAGTGCCACGTCCCTCATTCCTCAGACACCCCCGGGGCTGGGCACTGCCCCCTTCCCTGGGCAGCCCCTGCCAGGGGGAAATCCCTCCTGCTGCCCTCCCCTGATGGGGGACATTGGGAGCTGTCCATCCTGCCGGGCTCTGCAGGCCCTGGGATCCCCCCGGAGTTGGGGTTTGATTCCTGCCCAGCTGGAGGGGGAGGAACGTTTGTTTCACGGGGAGGGAGGGGTTGTTTTACCCAGTGGCTTTGGGAAAGCTGAGCCAAAGTGGAGTTTCCAGCCGGGAAAGGCTGTCCCTTCACTGGGAACACCCAGGCAGGGGTTTGCAGGGTATTGATTGAACCCAAGGAGGGGGAAAACAACCCCCCCAATCCATAATTTCCAGGTGGAAAATCCACAGTGCCTGTTGCTGTTCCAGCTCAGCCTCCAGTGCCTTGAGGCCACGTCAAAGTTTGTGTCCCCTGGCTGGGACCTGTGTACAGCAAACATTCCCTCCCTGGGGCTCCCCAGTGCCAACCCACTGCTGGGAGCTCTGGGAAGTTCCTGAGCACCTCAGGCAGGGGCTGGAGCTGCTCCTGAGCAGGTTCAGCATTCCCCTGTGCCCTGGGACCTTCCAGGCCCTGCTGGGGGGTTTCCTGGAGCCTGGTTGTGCCTCTCTCAGGGGTTTTCCCAGCCAGGCCCAGCTGCAGCAGGACAAAGGCACCAGAGGGAAAACCCTTCCTCACTCAGCACTTGGAGGATGTGGGCAGGTTCAGCCTCTCAGAACTTTTCCCTCCTGGTTTTTATTCCCTTTGCCCTGGGAATGGGGAGGGACCCCCCCCCAGCACAGCTCTCAGCCATGGGTTGGGTCAGGGGGGGAGGGAGGAGGTGGGGGGTTGCTCCCAGGGGTTTGTGTTGCTCAGGGCAGCAGCATCCAAATTAGCCCTTGATCTCAGAGCTCCCTCACCCTCCTGCTGTTAGTGAGGGGTCCTGGGGTGGGGCAGCCCCTGCTGCTGGGACCCCCTCAGCTCTGGGGGTGGCTGTCCTGGCAGCACAGGGCCCCCATCTGTGCTTTGGGGGGTGCTGCTCCCCAGCTCTGCCCCTGGGGTGATTCAGAGTCCACTGGG
>VXBA01004828.1:29620-54813 GCA_013399895.1 Serilophus lunatus | reverse complement strand
GGGGGGGGAAAAGAAGAACCAGCAGATGTAGGACACGTTGCTTTAGGTGGTGTAAAGCCAAGGAATCTTGTCAGGGAGACACATCTTGCATCTGCCACACCTGCAGCCCCCACTGCTGTGCCTGGGGCTCACCTGGAGCACCAACTGCAGCAGTGCCATGGGCTGCAGAGGTGTGGTTGTCATGCTGGGAACTGGAGCAGGTGCCATGGTGCTCCTGAAGGATGGGATGCTCTGTCCCTTCTCATGCCAGGCACCCACTCAAGGCCACAGCCTTTGAGGTTGGTTGTAAGTCCCCTCTGTGGAGTACTGGGACTAACCAAGGGCCTCTGAGTGCTCTGGGGGCTGAGAGGAGGGAGGGCAAACCCTTCAAGTTCCTGTGTCAGTCCCACCAGACCCCTCTTCAGCGCTGCCCATGGCAAGGGGGTGCAACTGGGTGATCCTGGAGGTCCCTTCCAACCCAAACCATTCCATGATTAGCCAAGCCCCTGGTGCCAGAGGTGATCTCCCTCCCAGCCTGGGGGTGCAGTGCTGGGGTTGGCAGCAGTGGGATCTCCCCTCAGCAGCAGGGAGGGAGGGCAGTGCTTCCTCCAGCTGCCTCTGCCAGCTGCTGCTGGTTGGGTTTTTCCTTGCCTGGATTACTACAGGAGGATTTTAAGGCTTTTCTTCTCACTGAGTCTCAAAAGCCTGAGTTGATCCCTGCAGTGTACAAATGCTGAAACTCATCCCTTCCCCTCCCTGGCATCTGGTTATGATCAGCCTGGGGTTTTACTGGACAGCAGGTCCCCACAGCTTCCTTCTTCCAGGGTAAGACTTTTTTTCCCCTCCCCTTGTCTTTGTTTACTGTAGGAAACACTGAAGTTGCATGTTAAAAAAATGAGAAAAAATTAAGTGCAGACCAGGAGAATCAAGATCCCAGGACCAGGCACCCAGCAGGGACACAGGACAGTGTGAGTGGCAGGGTTTGGATGCCAAGCCAAGGTGCAGAGATCTGGCAGAGATTTTTGCAAGTGCTGTAGGAAGCTGGTGTTAATGCTGCCAACAGCAGCTCTTTTCTGCCTCCTTTTCACCTGTTTGCTCTCAGTTGGAAAAGGCCTTTCTTGGTACCTCCTGGAAGATGTGAGTGCTCTGGAGAGGTGTCTGCTCATGGTGGGTGCAGAGAAATCAGATATTCCTCTGGCTGCTGGTGTTGTGCAGCTTGTTTGATATTCTACTCGACATTTTGCCCATTGCTCACATTCCTCTGCTCTCTGTTCAGAGCAGCTCCCTGCTGCTGCTTGCAGGTAGGTTGCTCAGCCAAGCTGCTCTCACAATGAGGGCAAAATCCCCATATTCCACATTCCCTTCCTCACTTTGGGTTTATCCAAGCTCTTTTGGTTCATTTCAGTGGGATTTTGGGGCAGGGTGAGACTGGAGATGCCTCCTCAGGACTCTTTTCCATGGCCTGGGGGTTCTCCCAGTGGGCACCTGCTCAGGAGGGGCCCAGGCAGGTGTTGAAGGGTCATTGCAGTTCCCCAAGTGCTGCAGTCACTGTTTGTTGCCTGTCTGATCTGATGTTCAGTGATATTACAGAACTCCTCAAGCTGTTAGTTATCCCCAGTTTTGGTTTTCCCTGTCTCCTTTCACTGCTCAAGTCTCCATCTGTTCCATCTGCAGGTGATGCACTCCCTGAGAAAGGAGAAGGGATGAAGCTTCTGCCTGACCCTCCCTCAGGACAGGCTTCCTCTCTTATTGTTTGCCTTAAAACCCAGTGGGAATATTTGATATGGGAGCTTCCCTTAGCACTGCCCTGGCTGGGGAGGTGGGAGCACATCCCTGCCTTCAGTGGTGCAGGACAAAGGGTGTAGAGGGAGATGTTGCTGAGCTTCTCTGAGGAAGGAACCATGGATTCCTATCCCTGGAAGGTGAATCCATCCAATTCCACCCTAAGTAGAAATGACCAAAAGGGAGAGGGGTGAGCTTTGCTGTATTGTTGGACACAGGGAACTTTAGGGGTGCAGGCCTGGGATTAGACATGAGATAATGCAGCCTTGAGACCTGAAATCCCAGGAAGTGTGGCAGGTTGTGCCATCACTCCTTTGCTTTATTTGTGATCTGGAGACCCCCAGCTGGAGGTCTTTTTGACCCTTTGATCTTCAGGCTTTGCAGTCCAGAAATGCTGTGCAGAAGAGGTGAATTTTTGATGGGAGGGAGCTGAGAGCTCCTGGGGCTTCTCCAGAGCTGCCAGAGGGTGAGAGGCTGGGTGGGGTTCAGAGCTCATGGGCCCACAGCCACCCAAAAGCTTGGTGTGCCCTTTTCCACCACCCACCCTCTCCTGGTTCCCTCTGCTCTCTGTGCCCTAACAGGAATAAAACCCTGACAGGAATGAAAGGATCTGATGGCCAGCACCGAGTCCTGGCTTTGAACTGGGCAGGACTCCAGCACAGCTCCATTCCTGCTGGGCCTGAGGCAACTCCAGCAACTCTGCTCAGCATCTCCTCAGGGATCTGGCATTTGAAAACAGCCAGGACAGGGCTGTCACATGCGTGGAAAACATTATCCAGACCCCTGGTTTTCAGATGGTTTGGGGTTTGGCTCCGAAGTTTCTGTTTGTTTAATTTTTTTTCATTGGAATTTTTGGTGGAGGTTTTTTTTGTGGTTGTTTTGTTTTGTTTTTTAGGCTGTAGATCTTTTTGAGAGTTTAGTCCTGAGTAGCATTCCCTGGATTCTGCTGCTGCTGTTCCTGGCTGCAGGGAGCTGTAGGAAGAGCAGAGCCTTGGCTGAGGACACCTCGAGTGTCACCTTTGCTGGGATGTGCCCAGCCCTGTGTGGGAGCCTTGTGCCAGGGCTCTCCAGGGAGCTGGCAATCCATCAAGTCCCAAAGGCTTTGAGCCTCTCCCTTTCTGTAAAGTGGAGAAATCACAGTGGTGTTTTTATAAAGAACCTGGAGATTCAGGACTTGGCACCCCACCCCAGACACTTCACCTCCCAACAGCAGCAGGAGTATGGGCTGGATTGGTGCTGGCTCACAGGACTGGGGGCTCTGTGTCAGGGACACCTGTAGGACATTCCTCACAAGGCTCTTATCCTGCAAAAAGGATTTTGGTTGTCTCAGTGAGCCCCTGTTGGCCTGTCTGTCCTCACTGCAGGCGTCTGTGTAGCCCTTGGACTCTGCTGCTGGCAGTGAAAATACCAAGACTTACCCTGGACAGAAGGGAGTCTCTTAGTCAGGATCCTTCCAGAGCAGCTATTCCCAGAGCACAGGTCCCCTTGGACTGGCTGGGACAGCTTGTGTGTGCATGCAGAACCTGTCAGCTGCAGGGATGGAGCTTGGGAAGAGCTCAGTGCCCTGCTGAGCCTCTGCCTGCTCTGAGGGAAACTCCTGCTCGAGCCAGAAGGGTCCCTGTGAGGTGCAGCTCCTTGCTGAGGCTCTGAAGGGGACTGAGTATCTTGTGAGATTCACTGGGATAACCATGGCTGTGCCCTGAAGCCACCACCAGGTTCCAGCTGGGAAAGCAAACTCCTTGTGTTTCTGCAGGTTACTGTGGAGTTCTTGACTTTGCAAACTTGAGCTTAGTGCAAATCTGTGTAAACAGTGGGAGAAGAGAAATGAGCTCCCTGTTTAAAATATAATCATATTTTTAGAAAATGCTGAACATTCATCCAGGAGTGATTTGGAGGAATCCTTGTCCTTGCCTCTTACTTCTGAAAATCCAGCTTTATGCGAGTCCAGTGCTGTGGGGGAGTGTCCTCTGAATCCAGGAGAGCATAGACAACAAACCTAACTGCCTGTCTGCCTTTCTTCTTCCCCAGAGCAAGCTTCCCATGACTAACAGATGCTGGCCTAGATTATGAGCTCAAACAAGAGCAGTCGCTACAATCGATTCTCCAGTGGCACGACAAGCATCACTCCCTCTGAAAACACCAACGGGGTGAGGGCCCTGCTGGGGGCACAGCACAGGCACTGGCTGCCTTCTGAAATACTGTCTTGCCTCTGAAAAACCTCAATATTCACAGATAAAAGCAGAGAAAAGGTATGGGAAGATCTTATGTGCCCTGACCTTTGTTTTTTTCAACATTTCAGACAAGAATGGAAACAACTTTTGGACCAGCCTACTCTGCTGTGACAACCATCACAAAGGGTGAGTGTTTCATGGGCAGAGCATTTCCCCTAAGCACTGGGGGTGCTTTCAGGGTTGTTCTTGTTGTTGTTGTTTTACAAATCATGGCAGAATCACTGCGTTCATTAGGCAGGTGCTGGTTTTGGTGTTGGACAGCCCCAGTGTCCAGACATGAGGGAGATGAGCATGCACAGGAAGGTTCTCCCCTTAGGCAAACTGAACAGCACCACTGGGAAACCCTTGCTGAAATTAGGATAGTACCACAGGGTTTGATTGTGAGCTCAGCACCAAGTCTTCCTGATCCCTGTGACAAACATCACCAGCACTGAAATGCCCATCTTCACTCTGTGCCTGACTGTGAGTCACTGTGGAGCTTTGGTGAAACCCCTGTGGCCATTTTTAGCTCAGACAGGAGGGGATGCAAATGTCTCTGCTCATTTAGAATTCCTGTGCCTTGTTCCTCAAAGCTCAGCAGGTGAGGGAGAGCCTGACACGTGGGGTGAATGGAGGAGGAGGGTTGGTTTCATTTTGGAATAAAAATATCCCTCCTTTAGTAGAGACAAAAAGACTTGACACTGATTTAGATAAAGAAATGAACATCTGCCTGAGGAAAATGTTTGGATTACATTTGTCCTGGACTCTGGATGGTTTTGGACTCCTGAATATTTACATTTAAACTCTTACATGAATCAGGAACACGATCCCTGTACAAATATCTCCTATTTAATTTATCATGCCTCCCTTCTGCTGCAAGAGTATCCAGACCTCCCTGAATCCAGGCCATTTTTACTGGTGGCTGAGATATGTGGGAGGATAAAGTTTCCTTTTAATAGTATTTTGAACCTGTGGACCTGGCAGAATATCACCTGTGCTCTTCTCTGGGCAAGCCCTCGGGCATCAGGGTTGTTATACTTGTAATGCTGTCTCCACTCATCAACCAGGAGCTGGAGAATCCCATGTCTTAGAATTCTAAGGAACATTTACAGCTGCAGAGGCTTGGAAATGTTTCTGAGGAGCCTGAATGTTTGTTTTTCTTCCTTGAATTCCCTTTAAAGCTGATGGGACCAATACTTTCAAGCAGCACCGTCGGACCCCATCCTCCTCCAGCACACTGACCTACTCCCCCCGGGATGAGGATGATGGCATGGTAGGTGTTGCCAGGGCCTTCCTGACTGCCTTAGCTGATTCTGTGTGAAATGAGGGGTGCCTGGTTCTCCTCTGCCTCCCTCACTGTTCCCATGCACTGTTCTACCCAAGGGGGATGCCTGCACCGGAGGCAGGAGCAGCCTCAGCATCCCTGGCTGCTCCTGTGGGGAAGCAGCTCATTGTGACCTGGGGCTTTAGGCTGCTGCTGCTGCTGGTGCTCATTTTCACACTGCTTCAAATTGCTGTGTGGTTCCAAAGCCTGGGAACTCCAAACCCCACAGATCTGAGGATGTACCTGGCTCCTGCAAGAGCAGGTGCTCAGGGGGGAACAGGCACAGCCAGGGATGTCTGGGCTGTGACTGAGGCAGCCTTGGCTGGATCCCAGCTGGCTCTGCACTTATGGCCATAGAATCCATTCCTATTCCCACCTCCAGATGGGGCTTCTGACCACAGAGAACAGGGTTTGGAACCTGCAGAGTGGGATGTTGGACACTACAGACTGTGCTGGCTAATGAGGGCTTCTCACAGATCATTCCCGTGTCTCCCAGTATCTTTGTGCAGAAGCACTTCCCAGTTTTGTGTTCAGCTTTCTTACTCAATTCTGAGTAAGTTGGGTTTGGGGAATTTAGGGATTCAACAGGCCTCAGGGTTAGCTGCTTAGAGAGAAATTAAATCAGCTAATCAGTTAAATCAAGAACAGCAAAGCAAACCTCAGTGAAAGGATGGGCAGCTCTGAGGCCTGGACCTTTCCCTTTGCTTGGTTCTCCAGCCACATTTCACAAGCTCCTGTTTAGATTTTAGCATGTTAGTAGTAAACTTTAAATAAAGTACTTGCAGGCTTAGTCAGGGTACAAGACCCAGCTTCCCAGCCAGGGATAAATGGATCACTGCTGCTGGACCTGGGCACTGACAGAGAGTAGGGTCAGCAACAGCATGGAGCTACAGCCCTTCTGAAAATAAATGTGACACCAGATTGCAAAGAGCTTTATTGTCAGCATCTATAAACTTCCTTCTGTTGCTCACAGATCTTGCTGTGTTTTATGTGAGCCTGTGGAGGTTTTGCTTGTTTTTTTTCCCCTGAGAAGTCCTTTGAACATTTTCCTGGTGTCCTTGGCAAGTGCAGCTCTCCATCCCATCACTGACTCTGTGGTGCTGGGCTCCCTGTGCACTTCTCACAGGGCAGGGGTGAGGATTTTTCTAGAGGAAGAGATGCTGGACATATTACATTTAGCCAGGACTGATGGAAGAAGCTCCTTTGAAAAGCCCAGTGTCACAAACTGAGGTTGGTGTAGCCAAGAAAGAGGGAGATCTCCCCCTGGGATCCAGCCTTAATCCTTTTGGACAGTCTGAGCCCACTTTCCCTGGTGTGCTGAATATTCTTAAGCAAAAATAGCAAGAGAATTAATGAGTGGTTCAGGAAGCAGTGTGAGGTGCTGACAGTCCAGAAGTGCCTCAGCCCTGCTCTGTCTGCTGCTCCAGACAGACTCACTCACCCTTCTAGGGAGCTTCATTTGCTTTGTCAAGAAATAATCTGGGATTTCCCTTCCTCATCACTGAGTTTTGCTGCCTCCAGAAGCTGTCAGCCTTCAGAGAGACAGCTGGAGACGAGTCAGAGCCCTCCTCTGACCTCCACCACCCCTCTTTCTTTCTTTTTAAAGCTCCTGTTAATGAACCCAAAAGCAGAGCAGCATGTTCTGTGTGCAGGGCAGG
Source organism: Serilophus lunatus (assembly GCA_013399895.1). Classification (NCBI taxonomy): domain Eukaryota; kingdom Metazoa; phylum Chordata; class Aves; order Passeriformes; family Eurylaimidae; genus Serilophus; species Serilophus lunatus. Next base: position 47,860 of record VXBA01004828.1, on the reverse strand, counting down.
GATTACTGAGCAGCTGCTGTCAGCTTTCCATGAGATCAGTGCCACAGGTTCCCACCTCTCTGTGCCTCCAGGGAGCTGGGATAAGGGCTGTGCTGGAGCCTTCGTGTGGAGGCTGCACTTGTAGCTGAGGTGACACAACTGCACCTGAGGATTAAAGGGACAAATGGATGCTAATGGATGAAGGCTACCTGGCTGTTTAAAGTGTTGTTTACAGGGAGCTTCGCCTCTGAACCAGAGGCTGGACTGAGTTACCAACCAAAAACTATCCATCTTCCATCAGAAGGTGTTTGGGTGCTCTATCCTTGGGCTGTTTGAAGGTGCACCTGATGTTTAGTGCAGAAATCAGGTCTCTTGAGTCTTATCCTTGTTTACCTGCCGTAACCAAGGCTGCAGAAACCCAGAGGGTCCATAAATGGCAGCACACGTTCTGCCATTCCACGTTGGCCCCAGAGCTCAAGGGAATGAGGGAGCTTTCTCAGCACATCCCTGATGGTTAACACCAGCCTTACCCCAGCCAGGACACAGGGACCTGAGCCCACAGTGTTGCACAAGCCTGGTCTCACACCCCTCCCTGTGTTGGTGATCCACACAGGATGCTGCTTGTGATAAACCTGCCTCCCTGCAGAGCCTGCCTGTGCTGCCCTCAGCTCTGTGTCACCTCCAGAGTGAGGACTATGCACAGTCATTCTTGTTATTTCAATAACTTCTGTTACTGGTGGAGGAAAATAATCAACTGAGTGGATACACATAAAATTGATTTACCTCATTATAACCATTCCTCCTCAAGGTTTACCTGTTTAGCCAATAAATATGTTGTCTTTAAGAGAAAGAGCTTTATGCCTTGGCTTCTAAGCAGATGCAGCAGTTCTGAGCTCCTGAGAGCCCAGGAGCATAAAAATGAAGCATCAGAGCAGTGTGAAGAAACAGCAGGGTCCTGGTCTGCTCCTCTTCTGCAGCCCAGCCTGGCTGCACTGGGACTGCAGGCTCTGAACCTCATCCTCCAGCTTTCATTGCTGGATTTCCTGACTGCCCCACTGCCCTCCTGCATTGCCTTTGTCTGTCCCTGGCTCTGATGTCACCTGCTTTCACCCAGGGCAAGCACACAAAGTGCAGTTCACGAGGCTCAGATGGAAGAGGAGGGAAAGCATTTTGCCCACGAGGTGCAGCACAGGAACTCAGGGTGGCAGAGTCTGGTCTGTGCAGCTTTCCCTGTTCCACCTGGGCACTGCCAGGGCTGGCCTGGCCCAGGGTCAGGGAGAGTCCCTCTTCCAGTGAGCAGCAGGGCTGGCGATCTCCAGAGCTTCTTCCAGCCAGAACTTCTCAGGACTGGTGACTGCCAGAGGCTACAACCAGGCCATTAGAGGTGTGACATGTGCAGGTGCACGTTGAGCATCTCTTGGTGCCAAGTGTCTGAAGCTTATGGGTCCATTTTCCCATTTCTTTGCCAAGACATCCAATCCACTCCTTGGAGACCCTTATTCCCTCCCTCTGCACTCTTTCCAGTGTGCCAGCAGCAGTGGCTGCTCTCCCAGCTTCTCTGGACCCACAAATCCAGTCACCCCACAGTCCAAAGAACCTCCAGCTTCCCTTTGACGCCAAATCACATCTTGGCTACGTGCTGCTGGTTGACATTCCCCCCCTCAGAGATGCACTGCTGGTTATTATTCCAGCAGCAGCATTCCCTCAAAGCCAATCCCAAGGCTGCTGGAGCAAGAGGGGTTTCCCTTGATTGGTGCAGGGAATGTCTGCTCTGCTCTGCCCTCCCGAGCAGGAAGCGACAGAGCCGGGCTGAGAGGGAATTGAATAGAAGGAAGTCTCCACACTTACGCAAAGAAATTTGGCAGAAGTTAGATAGGGAGTGCAACAACAAGTGCTGCTGCAGAGATTAGAGACAGTGCAGGAGCTGGAGCAGTCTCTGGGGGAGATTTACAGAGCTTTCCATGAAGGATTAATTCTTCCAGACCATTGCTCCGCGGGTGCCACGGTAAGTGTGCAGCAAACACACCTCGGAGAAAGGGCCGTGCTCGGAATTCAGCTGGCAGCCTGCTTTAGGGAGTCAGACCTTCATCCCGTCTGAGCACAGTGCAGGGAAGGGCAGGGAGTGAAGCTGAAGTCTTTGCATAGAGTGTGGGGGTTCTTTGGACTAACCAGAGGTGGTTTTGTGTCTTTGAAGCCCCCGATCAGCACCCCGCGCCGCTCGGACTCTGCCATCTCCGTCCGCTCCCTGCACTCCGAGTCCAACATGTCCTTGCGCTCGACGTTCTCACTCCATGAGGAAGAGGAGGAGCCAGTAGGTATTTGGGATTGTCTGAAGGAGCAGGATTAGGAAGTGCAGAGTCAGAAGGGGACTCAGTGGACTCCTGTGAGAACGCAGAGCTGTCGCAGGCAGGTTCCTTGCGGCGCCTGGCTGTCAGGGCTGGCTTTAACTTTGTTTCTGCCCCTGGCTTTGCTTCCTTGTGTTCCATTTCCCTGTCTGCAGGGTGAGGACAATGGTGAGGCTTTTCTGTTTCCCAGATAAACTGTAAGACTTGGCAAAGTCCCGTGTGATTCCCTGCAGAGCAGTGGGGGGTTGCAAGGCTCAGGCTGGTGGGCTGGCCCCAGGCAGCAAGAGAAATACAGTTCCCCTCAGATTTGGAGCCCCATCCTGCATTCAGAGCTGTGTGGCACCCCACTGAAGGGATTGTAAGCCCCAGGAGGGTGCCAGGAATTGTCTACAGGTTGGGGGAGGACACTTTTAAGCTGAGCTTATCTTGTGACCCAGTAACTAACCCCAGACTGGGTGAATAGAAGGTCAGGCGGCGTCTTGCCACTGATCTGGGATGAAAGTGAGTTTCATATTTAGGAACCCAGGGGGTTGTGTTTGCATTTCTGAGAGCAGCACAAGATGAAAAGACAGACTGAACCGCAGAGATTGATTTGAAATGCTCTGAAATGTGAAGCCCTGCTCTGGTGTGGCACGGAGAGCTGTGCTGCTCCAGGAGATCATGCTCAGGGTCCTGGAGAGCAATCTGTTCCAGGAGGACCTGCTGGGAGCCCTGGAGAGCTGTGCTGCTCTGGGAGGACGTGCTCAGAGCCCCGTGCTGGCAGTTACACTTGGTAAACAGCACTGGAGAGATGGGCCCATTGCAGCAGAAGCAATGTTGTTTCTGCTTCATAAGGGAATGAAAGAGCCCTTCCTTCAGGATGTTTCAAAAATACAAAAGGGCAGGCTGCTTTAAAATTGATTTCAAACTCCAGGCTTAGTACATTTTTGACAGCACACTGATGAGTCCAACCAAGCACAAAGTCTGAGCCAGTGCAGCTCACACGGGTCTGGTGACTTGAGTCACTGACAGAGATGGTCTGTGCAGTTTGCTGTCAGGTCCTGATCCTGCCAGATGCAGCTTGTGATGAGCTGAGGGTCTCCAGCCATTCCCAAGTTCATTCTTTCCCTGCCTCTTCCTGGAGCTCAGTAGATCCAGGCAGATTTTTGTGTTGAGACAGTGAACTCCTCAGCGTGCCCAGTACCCCAGGCTCCCCTGGACTCACCACTGAGAAGTGTTTTGTTTCTTCTTCATAGCTGGAGGCTCTTGTGTTTGGACTAATCCTTGTGCTGTCTCTTTTTCTGTCCCTGCAGGAGCCCCTGGTGTTTGCTGAGCAGCCCTCTGTGAAGCTGTGCTGCCAGCTGTGCTGCAGTGTGTTTAAGGATCCAGTCATCACAACCTGTGGGGTGAGGCAGAGCTCTTCAAATCACCAGTGTGGGCTCCACACGTGTCCTGTGTGAGCCAGAGCCAAGCCCTGACTGTTCCTGGTGACTCTCCAGCAAGCACAAGGCTTGCTTAAAATTGGGTGGCTTTTCCCAGGAGAGCTGTCCTGCCATCCTCCCTTTCCTGGCCATGTTCAGTCTCCTTGCTGAGGCTTCCATGAGGTCCAGAACTCCTCATTCCCTGTCTTGAAGGGCTCTGGAGGGAGCTCCTTGGCACCCTGTGAATGGCTGCTCCTCAGCTGGGGAAGGGAGCATTGCTTATAAAACAAGAATGGCTTGAAGCTTCATTTAGTTAATGCTTGCAAAGGGACTTGAGATCCTCAAATGAAAGGCACAAAGTGTTATGAATATGCTTCTGGATTCCATTTTACTGGGATTTAATAGAAGCTGTATATTATTCCTGCTTCTGTGCTACTTGTGAAGAAAGATGGCTTTGAGATGGGCTCTCTAATGCTTCTGATGTGCTTCTGATATTCTGATGGAGCTGTAGCTAATACAGCAGGGCTCAGGATTGTTTATTGCAGTGAGGGTGCTATTCCCTAAAAGGGCTGGAAATTGCAGTTCTGCTGCACCATTTCAGAAAGCAGCTCTTCACAGAGACACAGATTTACTGGTTAATATGGAAAAAACCCCACTGCAGGAAGCAGCCTGGCTTCATCTGCAGTCCTGGGCTGGCAGCTCTGGAGGGAGCTCCATGCAGCTGTGCTGGGCAGGAAAAGGAGCAGGGCAGCAGATAACAGATAACAGCTCCACAAGGAGCTGCCAAGCCCTGGCCCTGTGGCAGGGGTTGTAGCTCAGGAGGCTCCAGGGAACCCATGGGGCAAGTTCAGGACCAGTGAAATGCTGCAGGCTTTAGATTCATTAGTGTGTTAGATTGTGTTTGCTACTTTATCAAGTTAAATTGTGAGAACAGAGGGAGGCAGCTATTTAAAGTGCTAAAATTTACAGAGCATTTAATGGGCTGACAAACCAGCTGTTCCATCTGCCTGACAGCAGGAGAGGGCAACTTCAGCTACCTTAGAAGAGCTCCAGAGGGGCATGTGTGATGGGCAAGGACAGGGAGAGGCCAGGCTTCCCCTTGCTCCTTCCCTTGAGGACTTTTCAGGGAAATGAGATGGCTAAAGTGGAGGATGAAGTAGAGAAACCCCATGCAGATGTGAAGGGTAGGAAGGACTTGGTTGTGTCCAAGGCCAGGTTGGATGGGGCTCGAAGCAACCTGGGAGAACGGAAGGTGTCCCTGCTCATGGGAGAGGGTGGAACAGGATGATCTTTAAGGTCTCTTCCAACCCAAACCATCCTGTGATTCTGAGATTCCATGAATATCAGAGTGTGGCAGAACATGCCCATGGCTTTGGCTGTCACCACAATCATGGCCTGGTCCTGAACAAGGCAGAACATCAACACTTCAAACCATGTGTTTAGTACTCTCAGGGGCAGGAACGTGCTGCACTCTGAGCTGCCTGAGCAAGCAGCTGGGCTTTGCCCTGTGGTGCTGACCTAAAGCAGGCAGAACAGCTGTCGAGGCTCCTGAGCCACAGGCTTGGGTATCTCCCACCTTTCCCATCACAGCCACAGGGAATAATTGGCCTGCTCTCACGTTATGCTGACGCTGCTGTTCCTCTCTGTCTCCACAGCACACGTTTTGTAGAAGATGTGCCTTAACATCTGGTGAGTACAGGACTATTCTTGTGTGATGCAGCCAAAACACTCTTGTTTTCTGGGTTGTTTGCTTTCACTTAAAAAGAAACCTGCAGAAAAATGTCCAAATGGCTTAAAACAAGCTATCAGTGAGCTCTGCCACTGCAGCAGTGAGGGGCTGAGGCTTGGGGGCTGTGCAGCTCTGGTGGCACATGCTGAGCACGGGCACTGGAGAGAGGGCTAGGCCCAGCTCTTGGGCACAGGATGTTCTCAAATCCTGGAATATGCAATGGATAATCTCGGGATAATACAAGTCTCGCCCAGAGTTGACCCATTGATTTCAGACAGAAAGCTTTCTGTGGCTGCCTGGCTAAGGAACAGGGGGGGCTGTGTTTGGCAGCGACCAACCAACCCCTCCTCCCCCCACCCCCTCAGTGCCAGTGCTCAGGACTCTGGCTGTGCCCCACAGAGCTGCTTTAGCTCACCCAGCTCTTGCAGAACCCTGGGGGAGCCCAGCCTGGCTGCTGGCCTGGGATAACCAGCTCCTGGGTTGGACACTGTGCTGAAACAAAGCCTTTTTTGGCACTAGCCTGTGCCCCTCCTGGCAAGCTGTTGTTCAGCACAAAGCCAAGCCATTGGCATTACCAGAAGCCTGGGGGAGTCCTGCAAAACAGCAGCTCTTTCTGCCTTACAGTTTTCATCTTTCCCATGTGAGGGGTCCCTCTGCTTTGCATGCTAATCCCCTCACTGTGCTCTGCTGTATCTATCCCCACCCACAGATCTGTAGCAAAAGGCTTTGCAGTTGCAATCCTAAATTGCTAAGTTTTGCTCCTGACCCCCAAGCAAGTCTCTGCCTTGCTGAAGCATTGAGGAGATTGGAGCCAAGGGGGGTCAGGCTCTGCTCGCAGGGAACAAGAGGCAGGACAATAGGAAACGGCCTCAAGCTGCACCAGGGGAGGTTCAGGTTGGACATCAGGAGGAATTTCTTCACAGGAAGGGTTGTCAGACATTGGAAGGGGCTGCCCAGGGAGGTTTGGAGTCCCCATTCCTGTCCAAGGAAGGACTGGACATGGCACCGAGTGCTCTGGGCTGGGGGACGAGGTGGGGATCAGGCACAGCTTGGATTCAGTGACCTTGGAAGTCTTTTCCAACCTCAACGATTCTGTGAGTGCTGGCCCACAGCGCTGCTGGCAGCAGGAGCTGAGCCCAGGCCTGGGTGAGGCAGCAGGTTATGGATGGGTCTTCTGCTGGTTTGTGCTCACTGCCTGCGAGCACTCACAGTTCAGCAAGCACAGGGTAGTCTGAGTTACTTTGGGCTTCTTCCATTGGCAGCCAGCTCCAATTAGTATGGATTAGCATGAACTGCAACTTTTCCAAGCCCCAAGACAAACCAGAATATGTGAATATCCGTGGCTCACTCGGCCAGCCAAGGCAAAACCCCAAAATCCCCACGCAGGGGCTCTTGGAAACACTCCTGCACCATCTCAGTCCTCGCTGACTGTGTTCTCCCTCTCTCCTGGGCAGAGAAGTGCCCCGTGGACAATGCCAAACTGACCGTGGTGGTGAACAACATCGCGGTGGCCGAGCAGATCGGGGAGCTCTTCATCCACTGCAAGTACGGCTGCCGGGCTGCGGCCAGCAGCAAGCCCACCGCCTTCGAGGTGGACCCCCGGGGCTGCCCCTTCACAATCAAGCTGAGTGCCAGGAAGTAAGTGCCTTGCTCCAGCCCCTCTGGGAAAAGGGCTCTCACACCTGAGCTGCAGCCCCTGCCAGCACCGCTCTGCTCGGGGGGTGCCAGGCTGTGGGAAGGGGCAGCGTGGGTTGAGGGGATGATGGCTCAGGGGAAGGGTGCTGTTCTCTGCTCCTGGCTTACCTGAGTGTCAGCATCAGGACATGGGACACCCTGTGAGAGCAGCCCCTGTCATCTGGGATGAAACACTGTGGTGTGGTCAAGCAGGGACCTTGGGATCCTTTTTGCAAGAGGAATTACCCTGTTATATCCTAGGAATCTGAAGTCTATCTTCCTTCCTGTCCTAAATGCATTCCCTATTTTCCCTGTCACCTGACTGTTGCCTGTTGTTGATGGCAGCCTGAAGGCTCAGCCCATCAGCTGCAGAAGTAGATGTGCTCTGTGTAAATGTGGCCTATTACTCCTCTCCATTTTCTGGCTTAATGAGAATTTAAAGCTGGAGTTGCAGCCTTGGAGCAGGAGCCTCACAAGGCTGGTGTGCTGCTTTCCTGATGATCTGTGTTGTCTTCATTAACTTTTGCTTCTCTCCACGGGCAGAGACCATGAGAGCAGCTGTGATTACCGGCCCGTGCGCTGCCCCAACAACCCCAGCTGCCCTCCTCTGCTCAAAATGAACCTGGAGGCACATCTGAAGGAGTGTGAGCACATCAAGTGTCCCCACTCCAAATACGGGTAAGGACCTGACACTTCTGAGTAGGCAAGGTGCACTGAGCTTGTTTCTGAGCTGCTTTTTGGGACTCTGAGCAGCTCTCCCCAGAGCTGTGCACTGGCCTCAAGTTGAGCTCGGGGTTACAGGGATTGCAGGAGGCAGCTCCTGAGCCTCTCTCTTGGTGGGACACCAGGCCATGGTGCCCAGGTGTGAGCCCAGTGAGGAGGAGGGTGAGGTGTGTAGGCAGAAGAACAGTCAGAGCATGAAGGGAGGAGGATGGGTACAAGAGTAATTTGAGCCCCATGGCAGTGTCTTGCCAAGTTCCCTCTTCTCCAGTGTGAGGGAAGTGCTGATCCACCTTGGAGGGTTCACTGTCACCTGAGCAGGAAGTATGTCCAGGCTGGGGGTTCCCTGCTTGGGTTACTGTGGCAGGAAAAGCGTTCACAGAGTTATCCAGCCCTGGCAGAGGCTTCCCAGGGCAGTGGTAGAGTCACCATCCACAGAGGGATTTAAAAGCCATGTGGATTTGGCACTTGAGGACATGGGTTAGTGGTGGGGAACAGTCAGACTCAATGATCTGAGGGGGCTTTTCCAACCCCAACAATTCTATGATCCTAAGACATGTCTTGGCAGAGGAAGAGCACAAGTCCTGGCAGACCCAGGACTCCCTGCCACGCTGCAGGCCCAAGTCAACATCTGCTGGGGTCAGCACTGGTTTTGGTGCTGCTAGTGAGCACATAAACTCTCTCTTGCCCAAGATCTGCTTTTCCTTACAACTTCCCAGACAGACAATCTAGTCTGGGGCCAGTGCTCTGGCTGGAAGAACAGGAGCTGCTTGGCTTCTTTGTTGCCCTGCAGTTGCCTGCGCTCAGCAGGACCACAGAATCAGAAAGGTTGGAAAAAAACCCTCCAAGATCATCGGATCTGAAGGATGATGAACCACAGCAGCCCTGCTCCTTGCAGGAGGAGCAGGACAGCTGGAGACCCACACAGAGCCCCACTGGGGAGGCAGCTGAGCAAGGAGTCTCCATGGGAGCCCTGCTCCAGCCAACATCTGCCTTCCCCTTAGGTGTACATTCATTGGAAACCAGGACACTTATGAGACCCACCTGGAGATGTGTAAGTTCGAGGGTCTGAAGGAGTTCCTGCAGCAGACAGATGATCGTTTCCATGAGATGCAGGTGGCCATGGCCCAGAAGGACCAGGAAATTGCCTTCCTGCGCTCCATGCTGGGCAAGCTCTCCGAGAAAATCGACCAGCTGGAGAAGAACCTGGAGCTGAAGTTTGGTGAGTCTGCACTGGAGAGGCTCTGTGGTCAGGGCAGCTCTTTGTTTGGGTGGTGCATTACAGGATATGTTCTGTGTTGAAAAGTGGTGCTGAGCAGGTTTCAGGAGGTTCAGATATTCTTTGCTCAGAGACAAGTAGGGGTTCCATCAGCTTCTCTGCTGCCAAAACATCCTGAGACCTAATCCTGGAGTCACCAGTTACGTGGCAAGTCCTAGAAATATCTGCAGGCAGCTGCCAGCTTTGACCTGTGCCTTTTTCCTGTCTCCAGTCCATGGGCACAGGCCCCCATGAAAATCAGCAAGTCAAATAGCCAACAGTGCAGCCACAGCTCTTTGCCGTGCCCAGCCCTGTCTTGCCCCCCAAAATTTGCCAGGCACAATTTACATTTGAGGAGCAGACACCCTCCTGCTTTCCCTGCTGGTAGCAGTTGTCTCTGTGTTCAGAGGTTGGGTGGCAGTGGGTGTTCTCTGCCTGGTCCCTGGGATGCCCCCAGTGGCTCTGCAGTGACTGTGGACCTGTCCTTCTCTCACAGACGTGCTGGATGAGAACCAGAGCAAGCTGAGCGAGGACCTGATGGAATTCCGCAGGGACGCCTCCATGCTGAACGTGAGGAGGGGTCCTGGGATGGAGCAGGGATTGCTTGGAGTTAGCTGGCTCTGCTCCTAGCTAGGCTCCTGCAGCAGGGGAGGCTTTGGGGTCCCCTCTGCTTGCTGGCTCTGCTCACCCCACGTTTGGTTTGCCTTTACTGCACTTGGGGTCTGGGGGAGGGGGTTTGAGTTAAAGGCAGCTCAATGAGCACGTGCTGGTCACTGGATTGGGGCTGCTGCTGGAACTGGCTCTGCTGCCTTTTCTCAGCCTGTAGCTGCTCTGAGTTAACAGAGAAAGGAGCCCTGCAGCAAGGCAAGAGCCCTCTGCTCCAAAGCCTGGGGCTTTTACAGTTGCCAGAGGCACTGTACCCTTCTCCTTGCCTGCAGAAAGCAGGGGGGATAAGCAGATCCCTGAGAGCTGCCTCATGATTTTGGAAGCACTGATGTTGGACAGACATTCCTCCCTAGTTCAGACAGACTGCATCCCAGTGGAGATGCTGCTCAGGAGCTGATCACCCTGGTTTATCTAACCATACTAATGTAGAAGTTGCCCATGGATGCAGTAAGGACTGGATCAGAGAGCCCACAGAGAGATCTTCCAGTTCTTCTCCAGCTGGATGGGCTTCAGGAGCCCAGCTGAGAAAGCAGTACCAATAACCAATTTGATTATTTTAACACTCTGGTGAATGGCAGAGTGAGGGCAGTATATTCTGAAAGGTATTTCTGTGCCTGCCTGAATACTGAAGAGTTTGGTGCAGGTGTGAGGTGCTGTCAGAGCCCTATGGTCTCTGGAGGGAGATGAGAGAGGCATGTAAGCAGAGTCCTAGAGGAGAGACCTCTGCTCAGAGGATGAGTCAGCTGCCAAGGAATGGCCTTCAGGGACTCAAGAAGACAAGAGTGGTTGTAGCAGTGGAGGGGACAGTCCTAGAGCCATGCCCAGAAGGACAGGCTGGCCTGGATGGCTCCACAGCTCACAGAGTTTGTTCTGTTTTTCAGGATGAGCTCTCCCACATCAATGCTCGGCTCAACATGGGCATCCTTGGATGTGAGTACCCTGTATCTTCATGCCCTTGGGCTGGGTGTGGGCTGGTGGCCCAGGAAGCCCTTTTGGATGATGTCACACTGTCCTCCCACCTCTCACCTGCCCTCTCCTTTCTGCAGCCTATGATCCTCAGCAGATCTTCAAGTGCAAAGGGACCTTTGTGGGCCACCAGGGCCCTGTGTGGTGCCTGTGTGTGTACTCCATAGGAGACTTGCTCTTCAGTGGATCCTCTGACAAAACCATTAAGGTAAGAGCTTGTGTCTTCTGTGCACCTTCTGCACTGTCACATGGGACAGAAGCTGAGTTCAGTTTTTGGGGTGGAGGGATGTCACTTCCTAAACTTTCTCCCAAAGAATCTTACATGATTCTTTGAGATTATAATTGGGCAAATTTCTCTTTGGGAAACATTGTGTGATAGTGAAATTGAGAGACAAGCAGTGGTTTTTGCAAAGCCCTGATTAGAATCTCATTCCTGCTACTGCTGGTTTTGCTTTGTGTGTTGTTCAGGGTATTCAAGCCTATTTCAGCTTCTGATTTTATTTTCCTTTGTTGTAAAAAGTCATCTTAGAGCAAAACATTTGTCCCTGATCCAATGTGTCCTTTTCCCATTTTATGGCATGTTTGTTTTTCTTTGTCCTGTTTGCAGTAACTCAAACTGACAGCACTGCCCTGGTGCAGCCTCAACAGCCCTTCCAGTGTCACTGTGGTGGCTGCTGGTGGCTGCTGGCCAGGCTGGGGACCCCCACGGGTTGCCACCACTAACCCTGCCAGGAACAGAGCTTTGGTTTAGTTCCCTTGGGTTTAGAGCCACGTGGAAGAAAATGGATATTGCTGAACTTTAGGGAAAGAAAACACCTTTCTGCCCTGTCCTGGCTGCTCTGGGCACCACATTCCCTCTTGAGAGAGCAGTGTGTGCTCTGGGGGCAACAGAGGAGACTGTGCTGTGCCACTGGAGCCCTGGGATGGGAATTACTAAAGCAGGAGCCCGAGAGCTGCATCTTTGGTTCTGTGTGTTGTGTTGGCCTGGGCTGAGGAAGGCAGAGCTGCAGAGGGCTGGTGCTGCTGCTGTCCTGGGTCTCATTAACTTCAGCCTGACCCTTTGCAGTACATTTCCTTTCCCAGAGAGGTTTTTCTGTGCCCAGGGCCCTGCAGGCAGTGCCCAGGTGACAGACAGGCTGTTTCCTCGTTCCGGTGCTGACATCCTGCCCTGTCCCCAACTCCTGCCTTGTGTTTCCTGTTAGGTGTGGGATACCTGTACCACATACAAGTGCCAAAAGACCTTGGAGGGTCATGATGGAATTGTACTGGCTCTCTGCATCCAGGGGTGAGTTGAGAGGGACACCTGCCCCTGGGGAGAGCTCCCGAGCATGCCCTGACAGTTCCCATCCTCTGTCCTGTGCATGCCAAAACTGTGCACGAGAGGCACATCTTGCCTCTTTGCTCTCGAAAAATGGACAAAGAGCACATCTCTCTGGCCTCCCCTCTGTCCTGGCTTTGTCCCCTGCTCACCAGCAGGGTGCTTGGCCTCCTGCTCCAAGGGCCAGTCCAGCCTGGCTTCCCACGAGCCCTGGGCCCCATTCCCAGCCCAGCAAAGCCTGGGGCTGCAGGCCCAGCTGGTGCCTGGGGACAAACTGGGACCCTGCACGTGGCACTGTCCCTTGCTGACCCCCCCTTGTCTTCTGGTGACATTCCAGGAACAAGCTGTACAGTGGCTCTGCTGACTGCACCATCATTGTGAGTACCCTGACCCTGCTCTGCTTGGACTTGATGATCTTAGAGGACTTTTCCCACCTAAACCATTCTGTGATTCTCCTTCTCAGGTCTGGGATATTCAAAACCTGCAGAAGGTGAACACGATCCGAGCACACGACAATCCTGTTTGCACTTTGGTCTCCTCACACAACATGCTCTTCAGTGGCTCACTCAAAGCCATCAAGGTACAGCTCAGGGCCTCCTCCGGGGCTGCTGTGGGACAAGGGGTCTGAACTCTCAGGCAGAATTGTCCAAATGGAAAGAAAGTGGCATTTTGGTCTGTAGGTGACCTTGTTGCAATGCTCTCCTGAGCCACAGAGCAGCCAGCACTGCAGAGGTTTAGCCCATGATCTGTGCTCAAATCAAAGATATTCTGGGATCTGGTTTCAAAAACACTTTATTTCTTCAAAGCCTGCAAACCTGAGGCTGCAGGTGGAGTATTCTGGCATTTCCTGAATATGTGTCCTCAGGCCCCTGCAGTCCTGCTCAGACCATTGGGAATTGTGTCTGGGCTCCAGAATTGGCTGGGGATTCAGGCTGCCTGTTTTGAAACAGCCTCCAAAGGATCTTGAGTCTGCATTCTCTCCCTAAAACATGCAGAAGTCAGGGAACAGCTTTGCAAGCTGCCCTTTAAAGCCTTGGCTGGATTCCCATGGTTCTGCTTCCAGCTCCTGGTGAGACAACTTATGGGCCTGTCCATCTGTAAGAGGACGTGTGCTCTTTTCTTTATCTGGGGCCTGGAGTGGTTCAGCTCTGGGGAATGCTCTGGGCTGGGGGAGCAGCCAGATTGAGCAGAAGGAGAATTTGGGGCCTTTTGGATTTGTCATCCTCAGCCACTTCCTGCCAGATGAGCTGAGCAGGCCAGGAGCACTGCTCAGAGTGGGGAGGAGTGAGATCTGTCAGTCCCTGCGTGCCAGGGGCTGGGGATGGAGCTCTGTGCAGAGTGGAAGTCCGGAGCAGTTCCTTACTGCAGCTGTGGTTTAGGTTTTCAAGCTCGTGGCTGTGCTAGGGAAGGGTCTCTGCCAGCAGTAAATGCAGGCTCCAGGCTGGCTCCCTCAGGGAACATGCTTATTCAGCAGTTATTGTGTTTTATCTGCAAGTCAGTGGGTCCAGGCCTTTCCCAGCAGGAGCTGGGAGGGTCTCGTGCAGGGTGGGCAGGGGTGGGCACTGCTGGCTCTGTTCTGCCCAGCCCCACTGGGATTCTCCTCCATGTCTGTGTGTGTCCATGCTTTCCACAGGTCTGGGATATTGTAGGTACTGAGCTCAAGCTGAAGAAGGAGCTGACAGGTCTCAATCACTGGGTGCGAGCGCTGGTGGCTTCCCAGAACTATCTGTACAGTGGATCCTACCAGACCATCAAGGTGGGAGCCCCACACTGGTGTGACCCAGCACCTCTCCCCGTGCCTCCCTCCCTGTGCTCTGCAGGACCAGAGGCAGCTCCTGGGATGTGAGGGCGCTGCTGACACACAGGATTCTCCTGTGCTGATTGCATCTCTGCAGGCTGGGCCTTGGGAGCTGCTGGGGAGGCTCACTGGGATGAACTGGGGCCTCAGCCCTGGCGCCTCATGCTGCCTCCATGGCTGTCACAGCCTTATCTGTGCTCACACTCCTGCTGATAACAGGGCAAGGTCACTGTCTGGCTGCAGTTACCATAAATCTGTGAGGGATCCCAGTGCCCTCCCTCTGTGCTGGCTCAGGTTTTGAAGAATAGTTCACCTCTGAGCATCTGGGGGACACGGGAGAATTGGAAGTTGCCCTCATCAGTGCTAATAAATCCCTGTTAATTTGTCTGCATTGGGTTTTAGTGCTATCAAGGAGTGAGTTGTGTGTGCAGTCACACACACAGGGTGTGCAGTCTCCACAATGATTTCAGCCTGGATGCTCAAAGCTGGGCAGCTAATTAAGATAGCAGAGCTTTACTCATCAGTACTGCCCACTGCCCACTGCATAGATCTGTCCTTAAGGTGTCATCTGGGCACACATGGAGCCAGGCTGACAGAGTCAGAACAGCTGCAAGGGATCTCCCTCCCAGGGAGGGCTCCTTGCACGGCTCTCATCCTGCCTTTTGTCTCCATCAGATCTGGGACATCCGGAACCTGGAGTGTGTCCACGTGCTGCAAACATCTGGAGGCAGCGTGTACTCCATCGCCGTGACCAACCACCACATCGTCTGCGGCACCTACGAGAACCTCATCCACGTAAGAGCCCTGGGAGAGGGGCACCTGGCTCTGCCTGTGCCCTCTGGCACACCTGGGGCACAGCACCCACCCTGGGGGGAGGGAGGTCAGCGGCCTCATGCCGGCGCAGCTCTGAGCTCAGCTCTCCTCCCGCAGGTCTGGGACATAGAGAGCAAGGAGCAGGTCCGCACGCTGACCGGGCACGTGGGCACGGTGTACGCCCTCGCCGTCATCTCCACACCCGATCAAACCAAAGTGTTCAGCGCCTCCTACGACAGGTCACTGCGGGTACGTGTGAGGAGGGGCTGGGAATCCCTGACAACACAGGGGAACCCCGGGGGCAGGGGGTGGAGTCCCCACTCCTGTGTGCCTCCCTCGAGCCCCGTGACAGGAGGTCCCCCTTCCCTGCGGGTGGTGCCGCTCGCTTGGCTCACTCCTCCCATGTCCCCGCAGGTGTGGAGCATGGACAACATGATCTGCACCCAGACACTGCTGCGACACCAGGGCAGCGTCACCGCCCTCGCCGTGTCCCGGGGCCGCCTCTTCTCTGGCGCCGTGGACAGCACTGTAAAGGTGGGTTCCCTCGGGCTCGTCCTGGGTAGCTCGGGCTCTTGCAGTGCTGGAATTAAAAGGAGGGCGTTAAATGAGTTACCAGCCGTCCTCAAAGTGGCAGCAGGCTGTAGCAAGGTGGGGCTCAGCCACTTCTCCAGGCATCGAATGGGACGAAAAGAAATTGCATCAAGCTGTGCCAGAGGAAGTTGAGGTCGGACATCAGGAAGAATTTCTTCACAGAAGGGGTGGTTCAGTATTGGAAGGGGCTGCCCAGGGAGGTTTGGAGTCTCCATCCCTGGAGGTGTGCAGGGAATGACTGGACATGGCACTGAGTGCTCTGGGCTGGGGGACAAGGTGGGGATTGGTCACAGGTTGCACTCACTGGTCTTGGAGAACGTTTCCAAACTTAATGATTCTGTGAAACGAGGGCATGGTTCTCCAGAGGTGGAAGGTGCCACTCCTGGCAGGGTATTGTGGGAGGATGCAGAGGTGCCCATGGAGCTGCCCAAGAGTCACTGCTGTGGGTTCCTGTTGTCTCTGCAGGTCTGGACGTGCTAGCCAGAGCATCACACTAGTTCTGCACACTGAAAGACCAAAAACTCTCCTCTCCATCGGCCTGTGGGCGACCACACCCTCCGAAACGACTGCTGCAGCTCCTCCTGCACCAACCACTGCCTGCTGCTGCCCCTGGGCCAGCCCCCCCCGCAGGGACCTGGCTGGCGGCTCTCCAGACGGGTCTGCCCCACGGGTGCCCCAGATACTCCCTCAGATCTGCCCTGGATGATTGGAAAAGCAGAGGAAGTTGTTCCAATGCCAGTGCCCTCCTCTGCCAGCTGGGACGCCCTGGGGATTGGGGCTGGCGTGACTCTGGGCCGGGCGAGCACAGCCCTTGGCCAGGATGGGACTGGACGGGTCAGTGTGTCCCAGCAGTGACACTGGGAGACTGATCCCCTGGCCACGGTAGGACTGAGCCTGGGCCCTGCCCTGGCTGGGCACCCAACCCCTTTCTGCCCCTAGTATTTAATTTTACTGCCAAGGCGCCGGCCGATCCGTGCGAGGAGAGGTGTTTCCTTGAGTAGCCAGGTACGATTTTTATGCCACAGCTAGTTCTCAGATCAAGTTCCACAAGCCCATTGTTCACCTACCCTGTAATAATGATCTCCACATTAAAGACAAAAAGCCTCCGTTGCATTTTTACTCACATTTTCTACTGTTTTTAAGATTGTAATATAGATTTGATTATTTCTTCATTGACAATAAAAGCAGAAAGAGTTGTTCCTGCCCAGCGTGAGTTCTTGCAAGGAGCCAGCAGCCAGCACTGGCCCTGTGGGGTGACAATTGGGATGCAGGGACCAGGCAACTCCCTGGACACAGCAGCTCCCAGCACCCCACAGGGGCACCCAAGGGTGCCCTCGGACTGTGCAGCACAAACACCGACACGACCACGCCACGAGGACTCGGGATGGTTTGGGGACACAAACAGTGGTGGCAGCCTGGCAGGGGTTTTATTTTTTTTTTTATTTTTCTTTAAATATTTGTTGCCAGACTTGGTATAGGAGCAAACGTCTTCACAGCACCACGAGCCATCTACTATTCAGAATAGGAAGAATAAAGACGAGTAGAGGTGAAATCTAAGCACAGAAGAGCAGGGAGCAGCACCAAGATGCAGAGCTGGACAGATGGGATACGATACAGAGTCCATAACTTAATAATAAAAAATATATATATGTATATATCCATCATGTAGAACTTTATGGATTTTTTTTTTTTTAGATACATATTTTTTTTTCTTTTCAACAGATATTTTCAGGCGGGTGATTTATTTATTTTTTAAGGGGTTTTTTTGTGTGTGTTTATTTTTTTGTTTTTTAAAAGAAATTTCAAAGTTGTGCCAAACACATTTGGATCAGCGACCACAACAGGAGAGAGGGGCAAGGTGGGGGGAGAGGGAAAGGGGGGAAAGGGAAAGGGGGGAGAGACCACTCTACGTCTCAAGAAAAGAAACAGCAACACTTTTGTTTGGAAACCACAAGCAAAAAATGCATTCATCAGGACTCAAGCGACTGAACCAGACTCCAACCCCAGTTTATACAGGAATATACAGCGGCGCATCCCGCAGGACACACGCGAGCACACGCACCCCGCGTGCACACCCACGCACACCACACACACCCCAACACGGAAAGAACCGGGAGAGAAACTAAAACCAAACCCTGAAGACACACTCCGAAGAAATGAAACACCTCCAGTGGTAAGAATTAACAAAAACCTCCATAAAACAAGGCACATCCTTTGAGTTCGTAACGGTGGGAAAAGAAAGACGTGACACTGAATCCCAACGGAAACCCCGACCAGAACCGCTCGCACGGACCTTCCACCCAGAGAAAAGGTAAATATTGTGCTACTCGTAGAATGAGTTTGCCACAAGACACACAGCTTAGTATAATCTAATAGTTTTTCTCAAGCTAAAATCCAGTTTTCTCTTGATTTCTTTTAAACTGCTTTATATATAATTGCTAATATTTTTAAATCTTTTAAATATATATTTGTTAAAGTTTATTTCTTTTCATTATTTTGGGGGTAGGGGAAATCTGCTTTATATCTTTTTTTTTTTCCCCCTCCAATAAATTAATACTTTTTCTATAGCTTATCACCATCCTGTCCCCAGGCGGGGAGGGGCTGGGCAGGGGCACGTCCCGCTGCCCTCAGGGAGCTGCCAGCCCAGAGCTGCCCTGCCCGCCCCTGCCAACGCCGACCGAGAAAGAAAACAAAAGTTTAAAAATTAAAATTAAAACCGGAGCAAAGAAACCCAAGTGCATTTGCCCACCCGGCGCCCGCCACCTGCAAATGCCATCGGTGCCACGCGGCTGGTGGAGCCACCGCCAGGGCCACCACGCCAGGCAGGGCTTGTGCTACATTCGGGTCGCGGTGACCCGCGGTGCCAGGGCTGGCAGGGCACGGGCGGCCACCGGGCGGGGACGTTGGGAGCCCCCGGAGCCTCCCCGGAGCCCCGGCAGCGGCTCGATCCGGACGTGTTGCTTTTTTTTTTTGCTTTTTTTTT
>VXBA01004828.1:1549-19991 GCA_013399895.1 Serilophus lunatus | reverse complement strand
AACCAAAGGGATGTGGAGAAGCCAGAACCGAGACCCAACCGATGCAGAGCTGAGCCGAGGAGCAGCAGCAGGAGCTCAGCACACACCCAGTGGCGCAGGGTACGGCCACATCCCACGGATCCAACACGGACACCGGGACAGCCCCAAGCACAAGGCGGCAGCAGCTTGTGGGGCTCCCCCAGCCGGGGGTCCTGCTCCCTGTGGATGCATCCTGGGGGAGCGGGACTGTACACACGGCTGGGCCAGGGGCTGCAGCACTGGCACCCCCGTGCCCAGCTGGCTGAGCCCCAGGACACCACCTGCTCCCAAGCCCGAGGGGTTGGCTACAGGACCCCTGGCTAACAGTGCTGCGGGGCCAGCCGCAGCCCAGGAGCCATGGGCTGCATCCCAGACTGCATTCCAGGAGCCACGGACCGCATCCCATGGTACCAGCACGTGACCCACACCAGGGCGGTGGCTCTGCCCCTGCCTGTCCAGCACCTGGCACCTTCATGGCCAGTGTGGAGTGCCCAGCAGCCAGTGGGCATTCATGCCACCATTCCCTTGAGATCTTGTTCAAGTGCCACCATACTCTGCGACCCCACGACGTGGCTGCCCCCAAGATCTGCACCCCTGAGAGGGGCCGAGATGGTTGATGTGGGGTCTTTCAACACTGCTTGCAATGGCACCAGGCCCGTGGAGATGCTCCTGGCAGTGGGCACCGCCACGGGCCACCTTGAGGGGTGGCACCCCACCAGGTGCCTAAAGGGATGGGGATGGAATGGGGAGGTGGGGACAGGCAGTGCTGCACAGGGGAGGAGGGTCTGATCCCTGAGACGACCCCTAGCTGGGGAGAGGGTCCCTGTGGAGCAGTGTTAGGTCCCTGGCACTGGTGCCCAGCTCCCTGTGCAGACCCTAAACACCAGGTCCCGTGGCCCCACTGCTGCGCTGGCCCCCCCCAAACCACAGCGATGCCCCTGGGTCTCCTCATGCACCAACCTCCCGGTGCCACAGGTGCCTCCCCGAGCCCGAGGGCAGCCTGGGGCTGCCCCATGAGCACCCTGGACTGCCAGCACCGACCCCCATGGGCACCAGGCGGGCACCAGCCCCACCTGCACAACAGGGACGTTAACCTTGCACACTCACAGGCACCGTCCCCGAGCACACGGCAGGGACACTGCTCGCACCTGCACGATGGGGCACCGGCCGTTCGTTTTCACCGCTGCGCTCCCCGAACACCCCCACCCCCAACAGACCGGCGCTGGGCTCCCTGGGGCTGGGGGTGAGGGCACAGCCCCGCGGGGGTATCAGGGGAGGGATTATTTGCCTGTTCGTTTGCTTATGGCCTCCACGAGGCTGGAGGGGAAGTATCCCACGCGGTCGTTGCCGGTGCGGTTGTCGTGGATGCAGCCCTTCCAGCGCCCGTCCGCGTGCTGCTCCAGCACCTGCGGGCACGGGCTGGGTCAGGGGCCGGCGCCAGCACCGGGCTGTCCCCGGCCCCCCCCGGCCGCACTCACGGTGATCACATCCCCGGCTTTCACGTTCAGGCTGGTCAGGTCGTAGTTGTTGCAATAGTCCTTGACGGCCCGGACCTGCAGAGCAGCGGAGGCATCTGCAGGACAGAGCGGGAGCGTCAGCGGCTGCCCGCCCTGCGGGGGCTGGCACCCCCAGCCTGGCATCCCCCATGACAGGATGGCCGTTCTGTGCCCCCCAAAGCCCTACCCCGCAGCATCTGCTTGATCTCCTTGCTGGCCTGGCTGGTGGTGAACTGGTTGACAATGTCCAGAGCTGTCTGGTTGTAGGTGTTCCTCACGTGGGCGTTGATCCCGCTCTGCAACAGCACAGAGAGGGATTGGGAGGAGGCTGCCCCCTGCCCCGCCATCCCCTGAGACGCCCCCAGGCCACCAGAACCAGCAGCTGGAGGGCACAGCTCCCTGCCTTGGCGTTCCCCCTGCCCAGGGACCCTCACTGCATTGCTATATCCCCAGCAGGACCCTCACCCCAGCCACTGTACAAGCTGCTCTGAACCCCCAGATGCAAGGTCAGGCCCTCAGTGGGTTGGGGGTGTCTGGGGGGTCCGGGGGAGCCCTTACATCCAGCAGCAGCCGCACCACGTCCGTCTTGCCACAGAGAGCAGCCTCGTGCAGCGCCGTGCCAGCCTTGGTCTGCCTGTTGATGTCGATGCCAGCCTGCAGCAGGAGCCTGCGGGGGGCAGTGGGGTCAGCAGGACACGGGGGGCCACCGGCGCTGCCCCCCTGCCCACGGCACCCACCGGATGATGTCGATGTGGCCGTTCTTGGCGGCGAGGTGCAGGGGGCTGGTGCCGTTGGGGTCGGTGGCATCCCCCGGTTTGGGCTCCAGCAGCGCCGCGCACATGTTGCTGTTCAGGAGCAGTTGGACCACCTGGCTCAGCAAACACAGACGGAGCAGGGCTGCAAGGGCGGCTCGGCCGCCCCCCGGGGCTGAAGACCCCCAGCTCCTGGCCCCCACCTCCCCTCCCACCAGCAGCTGGACATCCTCCACAGCAGTGGCATGCCAGGTTCCCCACCACTGGCCATCCCAGGAGATTCCCTGTGCCACCTCTTCCCAGCTGTTTAGCACCCCCAGGGACCTCACTGTGCCCCCCTCCCAACCCCCCTCTGGAGGGTCCCAGCCCTGCAAGGACTTACCCCGACCCGGCCGAACTCGCACGCCAGGTCCAGGGGTGTCTTCCCCGAGTTGTCCATGATGCAGGGGTTGGACTGGTGCTGCAGGAGCATCTCTGACTGCGGAGGAGCAAGACCCCGACTTGGTGATGGCAGGGGCAGGGGGGTAGCACCATCCCCCCCTGCCACCCCGTGCCCCTCTGTACCACATCGTAGTGCCCGTGCTGTGCTGCCAGGTGCAGGGGGATCTGGCCCTCGTCCGATGGGATGTTCACAGAGGATCCTGCCTTCAGCACCATTTTCATGGGCTCTTTCTTGCCCTGCCAGGCTGCATAGTGCAGGGGCCGCATGCCTGCAGGGCCAGGATGGGCACACTGTGAGCCCCTTGGTGTGCCAACACACCTGGGCAGAGCCTGCGGAGGGGCACAGGCTGGGGGGCCGTGGCCAGGACCCGGAGACTCGCCTTTGTTGTCCTTGATGTCCACTGCAGCCTGTGCCTCCAGCAGCAGCGAGATGAGCTCCGTGTTGCCGTTGAGCGCCGCATGGTGCAGGGCTGAGAACCTGGGGATGGGGGGATGTCAGGCTCCCATGTCCCCATCCCCTCTGCCTGGCAGCGTGGCCTCGGGCCTGTACCCACCGCAGCACCCCAGGGTGCCTGCTCTGCCCCCCACAGCTCCTCCGGTGCGCGTGCCCCTGTGCAACCCCACCTGTACATCCCTTCATGGGCACATGGAGAAAGAGCAGCCACAGGGACCAGCCATGGCCAAGCCTGGTGTGAAACAAGGGCCAGAGGGTGGGATGTGCCAGGGCAGGGATGGGTCTGCTCCCCAGCCCATTGATTTAACTTGGCGTGCTGCAGGAACAGGACAGACCCTGCAGCCTGCACAGTGGGATGCAGGCCTGGAGATGAGGACAGTGGGATGCAGAGCTGGGGATGCCACCAAGCCAGGAGCAGGGGCTGATGGGTCAGATCCGAGGATGCTGGAGCAAGACGGATGCAGATGAAATGTTGCCTGGGGATGCTGAGATCCCATTGGGCTGGAGGCAGGGCAGGAACAGGAGTGTCCCATCAAGGCAGGGGGGGTGGCCAGGGAGCCCTCTCCCCACTGACCCACTTCCCCCAGCCTGGCCCTGGCGGCACAGCCATGAGCACAGATGGCAGCTGTGCCCTTGTCGAGTGCCGAGCCTGCGGGACATGGAAAGCCCCTGGCCCTGCACCCTGCTCTGCTCCTGCTGCATCGGGACTTGGAGGCTCCCGCCTGGGAAGCAGGCCAGGAGCTGACCTACTTGCTGCTCCCGGTGGAGGCATCCTGCACGTGGCTGTGCTGGCACCCACCACCCCGCTGTTCCAAGCCTTGGTCATTTACAGGGTCCCCATCCCATCCCGGGGGCCACCCCAGTGTCACCAGAGCATGGGAATGTGCAGACCCCAGTGGGGACCCTGGGACTGCCCCTCTCGGTGCCCAAAAGGGGGTGGTGGGGTAACAACCCCTCTGCCCCCCATCCCAGGTCCCTGAGGTGAGGGGGGACGTGTCCCCATGGGGAACACGCTGTGGCCACCATGATCCCCACGGAGCTGCCGCCTGCCATCCCCGGCGGGGAGCGGCGATGTGAGCAGACAGCTTGCACAGGAGGCCGATCCCCAACGTCTGCCTGGGAAATGTCAACATTTTCCGCTCCAGCGCCCTGCTCAAATCCGCTCAAGATGGTGCAAATCGCAGCCCTTCCCCGGGGCTGCCTCGGGGACTTCCCCCCGGCACCGCATGGCCCAGCCGGCCACACGCAGGGCGCTGTCCCCGGGCCACGTGGGGGGACACCAGCACAGTGCCCGCCAAGGGTGCCCGCCAGCCAGGAATCAGCCAGCACAGCAAGGAGGGGGAAACTGAGGCACGGGGCTGGCTAAGCCCACACCAGTAGCAGAGCAGAGTACACGCTGGGTCTGCCCTGCGCCTTCCCAGGGAAATCCTCCAGCCCTGGTGGCTGCTCCCCTGTTGCTCCTGAATCGCCCAAGCCTGCCAGGAGCCACAGGCAGGATACGGGCAGGGCCCTGCTCGCAGCTCCCCAGCCCTGCCACGATGCTCAGCCCACCAGTGACCCGCCAGCTCTGCAGAGCACGGGGTGGCCCGCGGGGTTATGCCCTCCTGGCCCTGCCCACATGGAGCTCACCCTCCCCACCGCAGAGCCCACGCCGTGCCCACACGCCGGCACACACACGGACACGCTCCCATGGGCACACGGCTCTGCTGCACATCCACACGCCTCTGTGTGCCCGTGCCCACACTCACGTGCACGCGGGCACAGCCCACGCACTGGCAGGCGCCAGGGGATGCTGCTGCCACCGGGATGAGGAGGGACCCAGGCTGCGTGTTCCCCGGGGCATGGCCTCCCGTTCCTGACCCCATCCGACTGCTCCACTCACTGCCGTGCCCATGACCACAGCACAGCCATCCTCCAGGACCATGTGGCATCATCCTGCTGCCCTGCTCAATGCAGGGGGCGAGGGGAGCCAGGGGGCACAGGAGCAGCTGCTTCCCAGCCCCGCAAGCGTCGCTCCCCTCGCAGCCCCTCCCGCCGGGGCCCCGGCAGCCTCATTAGTGTAATTAGCAGGCGCCGAGCCTCGGGCCCCTTTCCCGCTGCTCCCGCCCGTCGGATGTGGAGCGCTGGCAGCGCAGCCCAGCGGGGTCAGGGCTCACCCACCCGGCTCCCCGCGGGGCTGAGCCCTGCACAGACGCCCACAGAGCCCCACAAGGCTGGGGAAGGGGTGGTCAGATGTGGGGCACAGCAGTTCCTCTGCCCTTCAGCCCTCGCCTCCTGCCTCCTCTGGTGCCCCCGGCAGCTCCATTCCACCTCCCTGGCTCTGGGTGCGGGCACGGCTCAGCCACATGGGCTAACGGAGGTGAGAGCCTCGGGACCAGACCCAGCAGCTTGGCAGAGTCTGGCATTCCCACACAGACACACCAGACTCCCCCAGCACATGCACCCCTGCTCCAGGCACCCCAAGGAACACACCCCATTTTAGTGCACCCACAGCGTGTGCACCCAGAGCCTGGCACGGGGCTCCCACTCACCCATCGGTGTCTTGGAAGTTGACATTGACTTTCTTTGCTGATCCAAGGAGCTCTAGGAGAGAGGGAAGGGGACAGCACATTAGAGGAGGTGGCCTGGGCACAAACACACCAGGGAGGTGACAGCTTCAGGTTTCTCTCCCTACCAAGGCTGGGGCTCCCTGCAGCTCCACAGCTGCTGTGTGAGGTTGCCCAAACCTGCAGGCAGGTGAAGGCAGGAAGGCTCAGGGTGGGGGTCCCCAGTGAAGGTGGCAGAGTTTGAGGGCCCCTCCTGGCACCAGGTTCTCCCCATTTACCTGGTTTGCCTGGGGTTCCCTCCCAGGCTCCTACACCTGCCTGGGGCTCCAGCATGGCCCTGTGGAGCCCACTTTGGCAGAGCAAGGAGCTCAGCACCCTCCCCTGTACCCCCAGCACAGCCCCTGCCCTCCAACTCCTGCCTGGCACTGCTCACCCCACGCTTCCCTGTGTGGGAAATTAAACCTCGTCGGGGCAATCCAATTAGCAGCACAAGGAAGGATGGAGTCAGATTTACATAAGATTTAACCGAAAAATGCCACTCAGGCTTTCCAGTGAGCTGCTGTGCCCCCAGCAGGAGCCAGAGCAGGAGGGGGAGGAAAAGGAGGGTGCAGCCTGGCAGAGCCCTGGGCTAAGGACTCATGCAGCAGCCCCTGTGCCCACTGCAGGGAGCTGGCACCAGCATGGCCAACAGGGAGAAGGGGCAGTCAAACCTGCTCACCCTACCATCCTCATCCCAGCATCCTCACCCCAGCAGCTCAGCTGGAAATGTGCCAGGGATGAGCATGCCAAGGACAAGCTCTCACTGGGAGAAGCCACTGGGAAGGGGCTACTTCAGGCAGGGAAGGGGGATGTGGGGCCAGCAGGATGGGCCCTGTGCACCACGGTCATGGCCTTGCTCACGCCCCTGTACCGTGTCTCCTTGTCAGCATCCCTGTGCAAATACTGAATTACTGGGGACAAGGGCTGTGCCAGATGCCAAGACAAACAGGGCACAGGCAGTGGGAAGGGCAGCTGTGTCTGGCCCTGACCCTTGAGCCTGGGGAGTGGTGCCGGGCTGAGCCAGCCCTGCCTCGGCCACACAACACGGATGGTCCCAGGAGCAGCTGGGACAGTGCTCCTGCCCACTCAGGAGGCTCCCTCCCTCCCTCCCTCCCTCCCTCCACGGCTGCCCAACAGTCTGAGCTGCAGGACATTTGCTAATGCTGACACAGCCCATCGTGACAGGCAAGAGCTGCAGAGGATGGGCTCTATCAGCTACAGAAACCAGCCCCTGGCACTGGGTCCCCAGGCTCTCCTCCCGCCACGCGGGGCCGTGGGGTGGCTGTGGGATGAGAAGGGGCACTGTGGGGTCCCCAGGATGCATGGAGGGACAGGGGGCACTGCAGGGTCCCAAGGTGTAGGGAGGGACAGGGCCACCAAGGGGCCCCCAGGATGCAGGGAGGGATGAGGGTATGTGGAGTCTCCAGAGTGCAGGAAGAGGCAGGGACACCACACAGTCCCCAGCGTGCAGAGAGGGACAGAGGCACTGCAGGGTCCTCGGTGCAGGGAGGGACAGGAGCACCCCAGAAGTCCCGAAATCCCATCCCTGCCACAGCATCCCCACGCTCTCCTGGGAAGAATTGGACGTTACCAGTGGGCACAACCACCCCAACACCGGGACTGACCACGGTGGCCGGGGTCGAGCGGGTCCCCGCCAGCCCCGAACTGCCGCCAGCCTCCCCAACAAAGGTGCCATTCAGCTCCGGTGGAGAGGAGCCCAGCGCCGCTTCCGCTGCCTCCCCACGCCAAGAACCAGCTCCCGGGAGAAGGGGGCCGAGCCACCCCCCAGGGATGCAAAGGGCCAGGGGACAAAGGGAGCTGGTGGGCGCAGGAGCGGCACCGTGCCCGGCACTGGCTCCGATCTCCGGCCCCGAGACGGGCCCCGCTCCGGCTAACGGGTCCTTGCAGATGGACGGGAGGATGGCAGCAGGTCTGCCGTGCCTGGCCTTTCCCACGGGCTGATCTCAGCAAGGGGCTGGGATGGGGCAGTGCCCAGGGACTGGGGTCGCGGGGTGTGGTGGTGACGCCTTTGGCGGTCCCCAGACACGTGTGTCACCGCCAGCTTGGCCCAAACCACCATCACTCCAACACACGGTAGCGGCAAATTTTTCCTCCCTGCACCTGCAGAAGAGGCTGCGGCTGCCAAAATCTGTTTAGCACTTCCATCGCTGCCCGTGCCAAGTGCTTAGTCAGTGACTTCCAGCCATGCAGTGGTTTGACTTTCCTTAAAGCTCTGGGAAGTGGCCACCAGCATGCTGAAAGCAGCTGGAGCATGGAGCCCAACTGGAGTCTCAGGATAATCCCAGTTCCCAGAGCAGGGGAGCAGGATGGGTGCCCTGACACATCACCAGATCCACTGTGGGATTTGCAGCCTGTCTGGGGGCAGCAAGAATGGGGAGAGCTTGTTAATGGCTGGGAAGCACAAGGAAAACCCTTCCACTAACGAGGGAGAGAGAAGGGAGCTGAGCACTTCCAATTAAAAATATCATCCACAAAAGGAGACGGGCACTGCAGGGAGGAGAGCACAGCTCCTGCACAGCCACACTGCCAGCAGGCACCCACCGTGTTCCTGGCTGTCCTCTCCGCTGGGATCACTGGAGGGGTGACAAGGACCACTGAGCACACACAGGCCCTCGTGAGCACTGTCCTGCCCTCTCCATGCAGAACCAGATGCCACCGAGCAGGTGTTGTGGCAAGGGTGGCACCTCTTTGCTCTGAGCTCCAAGCTCCCCAACCACCCATGGGACACCCCAGTGTCCCCTCTGGGCTTCCCATGGCTGCTCAGGTGATGGTCACACCATGTGAGAGCACAGGGCTCCCCTTGCACTTCAGGGCATAATCCTCCTGCTTCTCGGAGCAACGGGCACCCCACAAGCATCCCGGGGCAGGACCACATTGCCAGCGCCGGGAAAGGGGGGCACACGGCACCCATCCGGCACGGTCCAGCCCCACTGGGTCTGGCTGCAGCCGGCGGCTCCTGCGCGCACCGGGAGCCGCAGCGTCTGCCACCGACACCAGCTATAAACAGCGTCTGCCAGAGTAAACAGCGCCGCGGGGAGCAGCCCTGCCACTCCTCCCAGAAATGCCTTCACTTAAACGCAGGGATCGCAGGAGCTCAGTGCACGCTCGGATTCCGCCGGGCGCTCCGTGTGCTGCGAGCTCCCGGCCGGGCCCGCAGCGGCCACGGGCACCGCCACGTGCGGGGCCGGCCACGCACAGGGGGCAGCGGTGCCCGACCCCGGGCTCCTGCCGTGTGTGTCCCCCTGCCTCCCTGCACCCTGCCCGCCACCCTGGTACATGCCACGGGGAGACCCCCACGGCCGGCAGCTGTGGGCACGGCGGGGCGTGGGCTGCACAGGGCCCCCCGTGCCCAGCTGCTGCACCAGGCACCCCAGTACGTGCTGTGGGGAGACCCCCGGGCCCAAGCGCTGCTCCAGGTGTTCCAGTAGATGCTGTGTGGAGATCCCAGTGTCCAGCTGCTGCTCCGGGCACCTTGGTGGTATGCCGTGACGAGAGCCCTGTGCGCAGCCACAGTTCTGGGCATCCCAGTGCATGTTGCAGGGAGACCCCCGTGCCCGGCTGCACCAGCCTTGCCCCTGCACACATATCTGCGGCCACAGACCCCCACGGTGGGACTCCTCGGTGCCTGGGGAGGCTCCTCTCCCTTCCCAGCAACCCCTCACGTGCTCCTGCACCAGCCCCTGCGTCTGCAGCCAGCGCAGCGCCAGCAGCGATCGATGCCCGGCCGGGGCACGGGGGCTCCCGGCCAAGCCCCCGCTGACGAAGCACATCCGCACCCAGCTCCCCCCGGCAGGGAGCAAGCGGCTGCTCCAAGCAGATGGCTCCAGCCTCTACTAAATCAACATCTACTTAATGAGGGGAAAGCGTCGCTGCTCCCCCTCTCCAGCACGGTAGCAGCGGATGAGCCAGGAGATTCCCCCCCAAATCCTCCTCTCCATCCCTCCCATCACCCCTCTGCAGTGCTTTCCCCTTCCCTCCAGCCCCATCCCTGCTGCTTCCCCACTCCCCAGCCCACGTGGGCAGCCGGACCCCTGTGTGTTCTCCCCCTGAAACACAACAGGGACCCCCAGGAATCCACAAGCAGCAAATATCCACAAGGAAGACATTCAAGGCAAGCGCCTGTTTCAGAGACAGGGGGGAGGATCCTGCAGCGGCATTGCTGGGAGCTGCCGGATAAAGGAAGCATCCAAAATAGCTGCTCTTAATTATATCCCTGCTGACAAGCGCCACGCAAACAACGGGCGCTGCACGAGGAGCCCTGGCATGGGGGGATCTTATTCCTCACAGCAAAGATGGGGTCCCCACGGTGGCAAATGCTACTGTAGGGATCCCATGGAGTGGGCACAGCATCCCCGTCGGGATCTGGTAATGATGGTGGCATCAGGGAGCCGGTCCTGACAGAGAAAAGCTTGTACTCCTGCAGCCAAGGTCGTGTCAGGCACTGAGGCCAGCGCGATGCTCAGATGCTAATGAAGCCGTTATCATCTTCCGATCGATTTGGACTGTATAAATAATGCACCGTTGTACAGGGAAAGGGATTGCCTGGGGCTAAGAGGTAGCTGGGATGGGATGGAGCCACTGCAGAGGAGCACACAGCTCAGCTGGATAGCTGCTGCCTGCCACAGCTGGGCAGACACCTCTCACCGTAGCTGGACACCCTGGTGTCCATCACAGCTGGATCTCCACCGCCCATCGCAGCTGGATACACACCAGCTGGATAACAACTGCCCATCACAACTGGATACTGCAGTGCCCATCACAGCTGGACACCCCAGTGCCCATCACAGCTGGACAACAACTATCCATCACTACTGGTTACCCCAGTGCCCATCGCAGGTAGACAACAACTGCCCATCACATCTGGACATCTCAGTGCCCGTCACAGCCACACACCCACAGCTGGGTGCCCTGCTGCCCGTCACCAGCCATTCATTCCTCTAATCCCAAGGCACTCCTGGGGGATGCTGGCTCAGTGCCCAGCACACCTGCGGATGGTCTGGATGCCCAGCCCTTGAGGAGCTTTCCCCAGGGAGTGGAGAACTCTGCACTGGAGGCTGGCTGGGCTCTGGCAGCCTGAGTCATGGCAGCGCAGGGCTGTCCCCTGGGGCTGCAGGAAGCAGCTTAAATGCAGCTTTCAAGAGGCAGTGGGGACTCCGCTGTGATGCTTTTATTTTTACAAAAAGGAAACTTTTCAATCCCAAGGGGAGGCGAGGGGCTGACCCTGCGGGCTGCCAGGGCAAGTGGGGACAGGGGACACAGGTATACCCAGGGCAGAGCCAAGCCACTGGGGCTGGATCCAGCCAGGGGACCCAGCACCTCACGGTGCCCACCAGCAGCTGCTGTGAGGATCCCTGCTGTCCCTGTGTTCCCAAGTTGTATCCTTACCCGACCTTTGCTGTGTGGTGCCACGAAGTCCAGCCCAGCCACACTGCAGCAGCCCCAGCCCACCCAGCCCCCAAGTACCACACAGTGCCACGGGGCAGCCGCTGGTCACTCAGGACACCCAGGGATGCAGGGAGTGGCAGCAGGGATGGGCAGGTGTGTGGGCACTGCAGGGATGCTCTGGCTCTGCCTCACAGTTGGGACAGGGGGTGTTGTGCTCAGCTCTGTGGGACCAGCACCGAGCACCACAAGTGCCTGTGGTGCCCGGTGCCAGCCGTACACCCACCCTCATCCCTGCAGAAATGTGTGTTGGTGCTGCTCCCAGGGAGCCCAAATTGCCAGCCTGTGGCAAACAGGTAATTTTCAGTAATCACCTTGGCTGGAAGCAGCTGCTGCTGGCACAGCAGGGACGGGACATGGCTGCTCAGGGCCACTGTCACCTATGTCCCCTGTCCATCCAACCCAGTATGCCCAGCACTCATCTCTCTGGGACACGGGAGCAGAGAGAGGTGGATGCTGGCACTACTTACCACCCACCTCCACCCTGGGGCAGAGACCATCCTGCCCAGCCCCACCCTCATCCTCCCCACCTCCTGCCCATCCTTGCCCCCTCTGCAGGGCCAGGGAGCCCTGAGAGGATCGACCCCAGCCCTGCTGGCTGCAGGGAGGGACCAGGAGCTTTGTGCATCTTAAAGCATCATTAACTAATGAACAGTCGTGATCATTGGCCTCCCATGAACCCAGCTCGGCCCAGCCCTGCTGGGAAGTGGCAGGAGCTCCTGGCACATCCCGAGTGTGTGCACACGTGTGTACGTGTGTGTGCGTGTGCAGGCGGCCCGCATCCATCAGGGGCACCAGGCGCTGCGGCAGCGCCGGCCCCGGGCTCCCAACCGCACGTCGGCAAAACGGGCCCGAGGGCAGCACGGGCACGGCCATGGGCAGCTCTGCAGGGATGGCAGCTCGGCGGTGCCACGGTCTCTGCCAGGGCGGGTGGTCAGCACGGGGATGTGCAGGCAGGCAGGCGATGCCGAGCATCATCCAGGGGCACCGGGAGGGCTGGGGGCCTCACAATGCTCCCAACAGGCAGGGGAGCGTCCCCAGTGTCCCCAGCGCGGTGGGTGCAGGACGGGGGCTGGCAGGGGAGGCACAGGACTGACCAGGACAGACGGCGGCGGAGGGGAGACAGGCAGGAGCGGAGCTGCCGCGGAGCTGCAGGGCTGTGTGTGAGGAGCGTGCCTGCCATAAACAGCCCAGCTGCAATGCAGGAGCCGGGCAGCCGCTGCTTTGTCTGATCCAGCGGCTCCGGCGGCCGCGGACCGAGAACCTGCGGGGGCCTCCCGAGGAGGCGGCGCGGGCTGGGCTCCGGCAGCCACATCTGGAAGGGATCAGCCGGCTCCTGCCGCCGCCGCCAGCCAGCCGTCCCCAGTGCCAGCCCCACAGCAGGCCGGCGAGGGAGGAGGCAGGGCCGACGTGGGCAGTGGAGATGGCTGCGGGCGCAGGGATGCACAGGGCAGAGGCACATGGGCACACCATGAACACACGTGCACATGGGTGCACAGAGGCACAAGACACATGGGTGCAGAGGGGCCGATGCATGCACACGGATGCACACACGCAGGCGGGCACATGCGTGCACACGGAGGAGCACGCGGGTGCAGAGGGGCACACACAGGCGCGCTGGTGGAGCACCCGAACTCCGGTGCTCGGGGAAGCAGAGCCCGGCCGTGCCTGTGCTGGCCACCACCCCCAGCTGACTGTCTGCAGCCGGCACGGGCCACGGCAGAGCACAATGCTGGGGCCCTGTGTCCCACTGTGCCCCAGGGCACCCCAGCCCCCAGGGCAGCTCCATCTGCTCGGTGCTCTCCAGGTGGCTGGCAGTGACCTTGGTGGGGAGACCCAAGGAGACCCAGGCAGAGCTGGCACTCCCAGCCGCTCTCCCACGCCCTCCCAGCCCCGTGCTTCCCCACTGGATGGCTCGTGCCGGCACTGGTGCCCGTCCACCACCGGAGCAGCCCCGGCAGCGTGGGGCTGGCAGGCCAAGCTGAGCCCAGCACTGCATCCCAGCTTCCCATTTCTCAGGCTGATTGCTCCTGTCGCTCTGGAGCCCAGCATTAAACACCTCATTTTCTACTCCTGTATTGAGTTGGAAAATAGTATTAACATTTCATTAGAGCTTAAAGATCCTTCTGAGCCTGGCACAACGAGCTGGCCCACCAGTGGCATTGCTCCTGCACCAGGCAGGCTGTGCTGGCCACATCCCTCTGGGAAGAGGAGAACCAGGAGAGCAAGTTCCAGGTGTCCCAGTGTGGGACAGGATGGTAACCCAGGGCAGGGGTGACATCAGTGCTGCATACTGGCTTGGTGACCTCCCTGGCATGGCCCATCCCCAGAGCACACTTGGCCACAGACAGGGCAACAAAGTGGTGACAGCAGCAGTGTCCATGCAGGACCTCCTGGGTTTTGCTTCCCAGTGCCTCTCCCTCACCCATGGGAGCTTGGCCTGGCAGTAACAGCACCAGCCATTAAACATCAGTAGATTTGTTTTCCAACACCCTCCAGCACATGCTGCCTGGGCACTGGCACCAGGATGGAGAACACCACGGCAAACACAGCCCGAGGCATCACCCAGAGCTGAGCATTCCCCTCCACTGCTCACCCTGCCAGCAATGCCACAGCTCCCACCTGCTGCGTGCCCAGGGAATATGATCACCAAGGGCCCACCACTGCTTTGGAACACATCTGGGCCCTGGCACAGCACCACGGGCATTGTTGCTGAGGCCAGTGCAGGCACATGGGGAGTGGGAAGGGGGTGGGGGCACACGGAGATGGGGAGGGGGCTGATTGCAGCCATTCCCAGCAGCAGGGAGGGGGATGGAAGGGTTAAAGGGAGTGCAGAGCAGAGGAAAGGAGCCAGACGCCAGCCTGGCTACTAGAAACCACAATGGGCTTGCACCAATGGGGACGACTGCGGAGAGGGGCTCAGGGAACCCACAGCACTCAGCCCTGCTCATCGCCAGCATCGTCACCCTTGGGTGCAGCCCCGCCCTGCCTCGTACCCCACAACATCACCCCACAGCACGTGGGCAGCAAGGGGCACAGCAGCCCCAGCAGCAAGGAACCCGTGTGGGAACCGGCCAGGATCGGCGGCCGTGGGAGAGCCCCGGCACGAGGGGCCGCCCGCCGCTGGCAAAGGGCTCGTTGGTGTCAAGCCAGGTGAATTTGGGACTGCTGAGAGAAAATCCAGGCCAGTGAGGAAGCTGGGAACGGAGCCGCCGGCCCGTGGCCCCGCTGCTCCTCAGTGACTGTGGCCAACAGTCCCCTGCAGCATTCCCGGCAGACAGGGACCCCGCAGCCAGTTCGGCCATGGGGGCGGTCCTGGGGGCCAGGACCCAACTTGACCCAGCCACAGAAAGGGGCAAGAAATGTAAAATAAGGAGGAGTCACCCGAGGCTGAGCAATAGTGCCCCTCTGGAAGGAAACTTGGCACACGCCAGCTTGTGCCCGCCTGCCAAGTCCTGCTGGGAGCGAGGCTTCACACGTGGGCTGGAAGCCCCAAGAAGTTTATGAGGGACCTGCTGACACGTGGATGAGCACGGCAGCAGCTGGAGCTGCTTGGCCCTCATGGGAACGTGCCTGCAAGCGGTGCTCAGAGCCTGGGACACAGCTGGGAGGCACTGGCTTCACCCCATGCTGGCATCACCCCCATGCCCCAACCCAACCCTCCTGGAATTCCACCCGTGCCAAGGGGATGAAGGGAGGCACAGGAGCAGTGCCTGGCCATGGGGTGGGAGATGCATGGGGGCCCAGCACCCTTTTGGCCAAGCTGCCACAGGATCTGGTCCTGCAGCCTCTTCCCCTCTTCTCCATCAGCAAGGAGGGCCTGCCCAGTGCCCGTGACCAGGGAGCAGCAGCAGGAAGTCATCGGGGGTAGCTGCCTCCCAGGGAAGGTTCCTGCTTTCCCAGAGGTCTGGGGGGACCGGGCAGCTCCGGTGGCTGCCAGCCACGTGCACCCTGGGCACTGCACCACAATTGGATTTGCAGCTGCCCTGCCTTTTACTGCATGGAAATTGAATTGTAAAATGTCAGAGACATTTCCTAACTGCGCCATATTAGCCTGGTTTTATTAAATACTGTTATCAGTGGAGATTATTAATGCAATCAAATGCAGGCAAGAAAACCCAGAATTAACTGGCCACCACGCAGGAGGCAGCTGGTGAGGCCCTGCCCAGGAGCCCGTGTCCCCAAGGGGTCTGACTCTGCTTCCCGCTCTCCCTGAATCCTGGAGTGCTGGAGAAGCAATGGTCCCACCCAGCCACTGCAGCCCCACTCATATCCTGGGATGTCTCCCCACGGGACAGCAGCACCCTGGAGGGTGATGAGCCTGGGAGTTCTTGCTGAGCTTTGAGGTCCCTCTCCAGGAAGGGCTGGACCCGCTCCTTGCACATGGTAGCAGAGCCAGGACCGGCTGGGATAAGTGTCCCAAAATGCCAGATGTGCTGCCAGGGACACCCAGGGCAGGATGCAGAGCTCTGTGCAGGCGGCAGCACTGGAATGGGGCTCTTCTGCCCAGGGCCAGGGGCACCCAGAGAGCTGCCCAGGCGCCAGCACAGCACCCCCAGGCAGTGGTGTCAGGCTGGGCTGGGTTACCCCAACATGGCAGGGCACAAGGGGTGCAGAGCTCCATGCCCAGATCCCAATCCCAGCCAGGCAGTGTGACTCACCCAGCCCCGGGTGTCCCAGAGTGAGGGACTCAGAACTCCAGTGGCACACGAGGACACAAGTCCTGATGGCGGCCTGAGGGACCAGCATGGCACTGAGGACCAGGCTTGGAGTGGGCAGCACATTCCCACAGGACACAGCCCTGGCTTCCACCCACACAGCCAGCCCCTGACATGCCAGATGCTTTTCCTGGGCCACGTGCTGGGACATCTCCTTGGTCATATGAAGCTGTCATAAGTGGAAGTGCTTTACAGAGCCCTCCAGCATGGCAGGAGGAGAAGATGGGGCAGAGGATCCAACCCTTGGCTTGAGGTCCCTCAAACAGCACTGGCAGCACCACGCAGGAGCCATTTCCAAAGCGGATGAGCCGCTGGCAGCAGCAGCAGCCTCCCAGGGAAGGAGCCGGCTTGCTCCAACACTCCATGGCCCAGGAACTGTGCATCCACTGCACAGCACAGCACGACTCCTCTCCCGCTGTCCAAGGCCCCAGGTGCCCGGGACTGGGATGGCACTGTGGGCATAGGTGCTGCAGGGACACCCCAGAGCCTCATCCCACCCCACAGCGCTGGAGCCGAGGGGAAAACGCCAAGTCACTACAATTCTTCGAGGTAGCACCGGGAAGGAGGGGACAGGGAGGGAAACAGTTCGCTGCCAAATCCCTGCATCTGATTTGCGCAACTTTCAGACAACCTCATCAATTATGGATGGCCGGGAAGCAGGCGCGGTGTGCGCTGCGGCCGGCCCGGGCCCCGAACCCGCACTCCGCACACCAAACCGGGCCCCATGTCACCATGGCAACCCGCTCTAATTCACGCAAGGATTTTTAAAATCTCATTTATTAAACCCCACATGAATAGGATATTATCCAGATAACAGAGCTAAGTTACAAATCTTCCTGGTGCTGCGCAGCGCGGGGAGCAGCGCAGGCATGTGCGGGACTGGAACTTGGAGGGGACATGGGGATAGCACGGCGGGGGACAGCCCTGCTCCATGATCTCCCACTCCTTGTACCTCACTGCCACGGGCAGAGGTGCCCAAGAAAGCCCAGGATGGGAGCATGGCACCTGTGACACGCACATGGTACCTGCTGCAGGGCAAGAGAGTCGCGTCCAGGAGGCACCAGAGCAGCTCAGCACTGGCCTCGGTGGGTTCAGCAGAGCTGGAGATGGCCAGCCCAGCCAGGGAATGGGACAAGCATCCTGGCCTACAGTGGGAATCTCCCCAACTCCATGCTCAGCTTCACTGGGTGTCCCTTGTCCCTGAGCTACGATCCTGGTACAGGGAGCGCCACTGGCCCCCCGTGGCCAATCTGCCTGGCACCTGGAGGGCTCAGCAGTGGAAGATGCAGCAAAGCACTGGGAAGGAGATGGAGGCAGGAGGAGGTGGTTGCACTCTGGCACCTCTGGCTGTGGCCACAGCAATGCATCCAGGCCAGTAGGGACTGGAAAGAGGCGTGTGAGGGACAGTGCTGGGCACGGGCCAGGTGTTGTCCCCATTCCTGCACACGGCTCCAGAGGCTGCAGCAGTGGTTGCACCTGGAGCAGCTTGGGATGAAGTGGGCTCAGAGCAGGAGGCTCTTCTTGCCCTGCACAGTCCCTCAGCAGTGACAGCAATGATGGCACCGGGGTCAGGGGGGACACCACGCCGGACCTGCACAGCCCCAGGACATGGGAGACACCATGTTGGCCCTGCAGGGCACAAGGAGACACATGCTGGCCCTGTGTGGCACCGTGGGCATGGTGGATGCCATGCCAGACTAGGGACACGGGGGATGCCACGCCAGCCCTGCTCAGCACCAGGACACAGGGGACACCAGGCTGGCCCCGCTCAGCCAGGAACACCCCTGGCGTGCCCAGGGACGGGGGACACCCCAGCCCTGCACGGCTCCAGGGAAACAAGGGGGGGCTGCATTCGGGGAGCACCGGGCCCTGAAGGGAGGGACACTGCGTGCAGCCATGAGGGGACTGCGTGTCCAGTGACCCGGTGCCACACGAGTGCTCCCCGTGGCGTCTGTTCCCGGCTCCCCGGTCTGTCCCCCGCGCACCAGGCCTGAAACCTGCGGCTGCATCAGCACCATGAATTATTCACTCCCGGGCTGAACGCCTCGACGGAACAGTTACATCCTACAGCGAGTAGATAAGATACTCATGGAGCTACACACACGTACACCCAGAGACACACACGCACAGCCACACGCACGCCCCCGCAGCCTCACACCTGGCCACGCACACGCAGCGCACACGCGGAGCCGTGCAAAGGCAGCCGCAGGGATGCACCGGGAGATACCCGCGGAGCGACATCCAAACACCCCCACACCGAGAAACACCAACAGCCCAGCCAAACACACAGATGCCAGGGTACACACCGCCACGCAAACACCCCACGCACCCAAACACAGCCGCACACGCAGCCGGGGCTGCACGGACACACGCAGAGGTGCGCGGGCAGCGAGCCCCGGGGCTCACACGCGCGGGCCGGGCACACTCGCTCCACGCACACGCAGATGCGCCCGGCGCTGCCCGGCCCCAGCCCCTGCCCAGGCCAAATCCCCGGGGGCACCGGCGCCGGCTCCGG
>VXBA01004827.1:73770-123970 GCA_013399895.1 Serilophus lunatus | reverse complement strand
TGACAGCTGGAGGAACACTAACTAACTTCTTAGTACTATTAGTTTTGATCCGTCTGACTAATGAAGATCTGTGAGTATCCTGGGGTGAACAGCTACTATCAATAACATCAGTCTGATCACATATCAGTACCTCATCATCAATCATCATCTCATCCTCAACCTGGCTAACAAATTTCAGGGCCCCAAACCTATTTTTTAAGGGCAATTGGAAAGGTGGCATCTGGAAGGGAGGCGGTGCACAGGAGGAAATTTTATTCCCCCCATGAGAAGTGACCGGTACCCAATCCTCCTCAGCATCAAGGTTGCTACCATCAACCTGGGCTGAAGAGAGGTGAGAAATACCAGATTCCTCTGACTCTTCTTCAGTGCTTTCTAATGTCTAACCTGAGCCTCATCTGGTGCCACTTAATGCCATTTCCTCTCATCCTTTCACTTGAGACACGTCAGAAAAGATCGATCCCCATCTGGCTACAACTTTCTTTCAGGTAGTTATATGGAGCAATGAGGTCCTCCCTAGACCTCCTTTGTTTCAGGCTAACCAACCCTCAGTTGCTCCTCGAGTCTTGTTCTCTAGACTTTTCAGCAGCTTTGATGCCCTTTGCAGGACATTCTCCAGCACATCATTTTCTGTTTTGAAGTAACAGGTCCAAAACAGAACACAGGACTCAAGGTGTGGCCTCACCAGTGCTGAGTATAGAGGCACAGTCATTGCCCTAGTCCTGCTGACCACACTGTTCTTGGTAAAAGCCAGGGTGCCATTGGCATTCTTGGCCACCTGGGCACACTGCTGGCTCGTATGCTGCTGTCAATAAGCACCCTGAGCTCCTTTTCTGCTGAGTAGCTCTCAGGCCACTCTTTCCCCAGGCCAGTAGTGCTATATGAACTTATTATGACCCCAAAATGCTAGGCAATTACTTGCACCTGACAATTACTTTTCTTTTTTTTTTTTTTTTTTAATACCAGTTTCTTGTTGCTCTTAGGGCCCCTCACAGTACAGCTCCCCACGGAGAGTGATAAACCTTTGTAAAGGCAACCTGAGAGAAATCATAAACTCCAATCTGTGGTGCCATCCTTGCTCCACAGATGGAGTGAAATGTGAGCAAGGTGAGAGGCTGCCAGGTGTGGGGAAAATCACACTCATGGATGTGGGTCTCTGATAACAGCCAGCATAGATCAGGCTTGGTTTGATAAAGCTGTGTTTCCTCATGCAGCTTCACTGGGCATGCAGAGCACCAGGCACAGTAAGGAAGGAATGAAGCAACAATGCCTGGAGCTGAGCTCTGTCTGCTGAGTACCTTACTGCAACGCAGCAACCATAGTGCTCTGAGGCACCATTTGTCCACCATGCTGTGCTCTCCTATCTCACCTTCCTATGAGTGCACCACAACACTTCTTTCTCCTAGGCCATATTCCACTCTGCCCAGCTGGCAGGCACTGCTGTCAGCCCCTCTCAGGCCTGCCCTCTGCTTGGAGCAGAGGCTCTCCAGTGGCAGGACACCTTGGACAGGGTTCTGACCATTGGACCTTTCACCTGCCACAGCCTTTCAGAATCAGAAGCAGCAATGTTGTTCCTGGTGGGGATGAACTTTTGTGGGCCATACCGTGAAAAGTACATGTGTGAAATGACCTGGAGGCAGTACTTCCTGCAAGTGACCTGTTGCTTCCAGGGAGCTTCCCCTCCCCTCCCTGCCCTGAAAGGCAGGCTTTGTGGCTTCGGACCTTGTACAGGTTAGAAATATTCATTGACATTCTATGATCCAAACACTTTTAGTACAGGCCATTCCATACATTTTGTGTTTAACATTTCATCAAGAGGCCAAATGGGTATCGCAACAGTATAGATTTTCATGTTCCCCATGTCCATGGCACTCATGCCCTTTGCCTCATTCTTCCATTAATCCTCTCTGCTCCCCAACAGATTAAAATACTTCTTCTGTTCGCCCTGGCTTAGCCATTCTCCAAGAAGACCTGAGTAAGATGTTTTGTACCTAAACCAAATACCTGAGGATAGTGAAGAAGAAGGGGAAAATTGCAGGAGGGAGACATGCATCTACTGAACCAACCTGATGTAAACAGGATCTAGAGCAAGAGTTCAAGATCATTACCACTAGGGGAAAATGCCAAAGAAGAAAATGCTCTGTTCAGACACCTATTTCCAGAGACAATGAAATCTGTTTAACCATCCATGAAAGATGATTTATGACTATGTATTTAAGCTGCAGACAATAGTAACAACAACCTCCTCTCCCTGGACCTTTTCATCAATGGAGCTCATAGGGATTCTCAGGGAAGGTCAGTGTCACTACTCATATGCAGATGAGGAAACTGGCACAGGAAGGAAGGAATTTTGCTAGAGCTATCAGCAAGTGAAGAAACCATCCTTAATCAAGTACATTCTGTGCTGAGGAAAAACACTTAGCAAATATAAGTCTAAACTTATGAGTGGCACCCAAGAGAAGGCACATATTACTGCAGCAGCAGGGGCCCATTTTTTTTCAGACTTACCCAACACATTGGGTGAGTTCACATGTGGCTGATATCAACCAGAGTTGATGGAAGAGCATGGCTGAGATGAATGAGTGGAAAAAGAGCAGTTCCTAGGGACAGGAAAAGGGGAGAGGATATACATAGCTGCATTTATTATAGCATCACAAGAACTGGCAAGGAGATATGCAACTTGTGGGAGTCTTGTTAGTTTGTAATGGTGTGCTATTACCAGCAGCTGAGAGGACTGGATCACAAGGCTCCATGGTCTATGTAAGAGGTATCACAGAAGAGAAAAAAGACTCTTGAGGAATTTAATTCTGAGAGATGCTGAACAGTCACTGTGAGAAGATGAGGTTTTTCTCTTCCTTTCAGCATTTGCTTCCGTCAGCATCACAGAGAAGGACCTGGCTCCTAGTATAGTTTAGTTCTAACGTAAGTTTGTTTTATCAAGTATAGAAACTTCTGAAGTTTTCTTTTTTTCTCCCAGCTATTTACAACTTCCAACACTGTAAGGGGAAACCGCTGTTTGTGGACTGTTCCTATATCTTTTTAAAACACCAGAAACCCCATTCTTGTTATCAGAACTGTTAATTTTTTTCCTAATCCTTTTTTTTTCTAATCCTTTTCTTTTAAACCTTCCTAATTGCAATATCCATGTGTGTAATGGGTTAACCTTGACTGGCTGCCAGGTGCCCACAGTCGCTCTAACCCCCTCTTCCCCTCCTCAGTCAGGCAGGAGAGAAGAATGAAATGGTAAACAGTGGGTTGGGATAAGGCAGTTTACTAAAAGCAAAAGCGAAAGCAAAGCAAAGCAAACCTGTGCAAAAGCGAAGCATTAATCTCATCTCTACTTCCCAACAGCAGCGATGACCGGCCACATCCAGAGAAGCAGGGCTTCAACACTTGTAGTGGTTCTCTTGGGGAGTCACCATGGGAGACTGTGGGTGCCCCCCCGCCTTCCTGCTTCTCCTTAGCTTTATACCTGGCATCATGTGGTATGGAATATCCCTTTGGTCAGTTTGGGTCAGCTTGCCTATTTGTGTCCCCTCCCAGAATCTTGCCCTCAGTTGGGGAAGGGACACTACAGTCCCAGTGCTGTGCTCAGCAGCAGTCAAAACACTGGTGTGTTATCAGCACCTTTCCAGCTACCAATGCACAGCACAGCACTGTGAGAGCTGCTATACGGGGAAATGGGCTCCATCTCAGACAGACCAAATACAATGTGGGAGGGATAATAGAGGAGAAACATAATTTTGCTTATTTAATAATTTGGAATAAATTTGACCTCCCACTTGGACCCCTTCTTCCCCACAAGACAGAACAACATAGAATCACTCTTCTCTCATATGTAGCTTTGTTAATGAAACCACTAAGCTTCTTTCGGGTGACATGCAAATCTCAATATGACTGTAGATATTGTGGCAATATTGTGGCAAACGGGCACAAAAGTATGCCTCACAGAAGTTACTGAAGGGGCCTCTCTTTTCCATTCATTCTTTTCTGAGTTCACTGTAGTATTGAATGCCTTTAGAAGTGGCAAAATTCACCACCTCCAAAGAGGGGACTCATCAATACGTGACTCAATTACATCTTCAGTGGAACCACACCAGCTTAACAGAGACTTGAAAACTTCTTGAACGTAGCATGTAATGTATATATGCTACAGTAAGGTGTGTATGAGACAGAGAAGAGTCACCTTCATTAGGGAGGCAGCAATGAAGACACGGCAGCAAAGACCATTCCTTAAGGTGTATATGAAGAGCAAACATGCTTTGCAAAGTGACTACATACTTGTAGTATCATCTTCTGAATCAAGCTTCATAATTTTCATAAGTTTTCTTCCTTTCACACCTTTCCTGTCTCCTGTCATCTCTGGTTTCTGGCTATGGACAGATGTAACCTTAAGAGTGTAAGCAAACCTAAGTGAGAAGAAGCCACATTTTCAAGGTTGAGGAAGAAAAGTGGCTGGTGTTTGTTCTGGAGACAGTAGTTGAAGCCAGTTAACAATTCTGCTATAGGCTACTCATTGGAACAGATCAGGAGCCTATTAAGTCTTTCATGTTTTGATTGTGGGTAGAAGGCTTCTCTGCTTTGCTGGGTTCACTCCTCATTTATGAACCTTACTCTTTGGAGAACAGAGAGAAGTGCAAACCCAAAATTAAGTGCATGTAAGACTTTAGAAAGCAGAAAACGTCAAGCTTGGCTACCAATATTTTACAACAGCTGATATGCCTAAAGACCCAGAGAGATTAGGCAGTACAGAAGGCATTGTAAAGGGATCCTACTAACTAGGTAAAACTAAAAGGACCACATTTGTAAAGGCTATAAGAGTACAAGACAAAATATCTGCCCCTTTAATACCTTAGCTCTACAAAATAACTTGAGTAATCCCATGGAATCAGTCAGTCTATTGTAAATACATGCAGTCTGTCAG
Organism: Serilophus lunatus; assembly: GCA_013399895.1. NCBI lineage: Eukaryota > Metazoa > Chordata > Aves > Passeriformes > Eurylaimidae > Serilophus > Serilophus lunatus. Next base: position 119,049 of record VXBA01004827.1, on the reverse strand, counting down.
TTTAGCAAGAAGACTTTATTGATATGTAATTGTTTTTCAGACCAAACATACCTATTCATTATTCAAGGACTATTTAAGTATGCTTGCAGTTTTATGGAAACATATCCATGTCTCTTAAAACAATAGTATTTGTTTTCATTGTTTCCTAAGGGAAGTTGTAGATTCCTTTGCTCTTATTCAACTGTGCTGAATGTTGGTACCTCTGCAGTGCCTCAGATTTTCACTGGAGTATGCCACCTTTCTCCATAAACTCCTGATGAGAGCTTCATTCATTCACAGGACATCAACATAATAATTCACATTACAGTTACTTTTCGTCAGGAGCTTGCTGGTTACAGAAAGATAACTGGAGTGATTACTTTTCCTAAATCAGTTACTTCTTTTCCCGTTGGCTATGAAAACATGTTTTTATTAATCCCCATACAGAGAAAAACACAAGATTGTTTCTTCTGTTGAACCAACACTGATACATAACTTGTAATGTTATATTCACTCATGAGCTAATAGGGTTAGAAATGAGTTCTTCCTTTAGCTCTAAGTGTTTATTTAAGACATTTCCTTAGGGTAGAACATAATGAGAAACCATAGGAAGTTAATTTGGGTATTATATGGGCCATAAATAAGACTTTAAATTGATGTAGCAATGAACAGTATGAGGCTTTGCTAAGCCTCGTTTGGGATCCTCAAATGTTGCAACTCCCCCGTGCATTAGTAACTGAATTATTGCCGTTCATTACTGCTACCAAAATTAGGATACACTAGCTGTGCTTCAGCAATGAGAAAGACTTTCCTTTGCTGATTTTAAGTGGTGTATGCTGCTCAAAACCGTGACATTAAAATACTTCAACAAAACCCAGTATTTCTGTTTCCCAGCTCTGAATGACTTAACGGCTTAACTTGAGAACTTGGGGATGAAATTAATTCAGTTTCTATTTGGAGCAGAGCATATGCAGTCTATGATGCTACCGAGTGTGGCTGCAGATCTAAAAAGGGAGATTTTCAACAGTTGACTTTGCTCTTTCTGATCATGCTGTTATCAGCTAAGTACTGAGGGATGCCATGCAGTTGTCTCTTCTCTTTGCTACAGTGGCAGATGCATGGTGATGGAGTCTATGCCAGACACAGTTTATTTATGATACCAATTATGTCCTCATGTTATTCTTCTCCCCTTGCTGGATGTTACAGATCCCAGTCATGAACTTGTTATGCTGTGGTATTGTGTCCAAATACAGGACTTTATTATGGTACCTGGATTTGATGAGGGGAACATGGACCACTGAACTTAAGTAAGTTTCGCAAAGTTTCTGAGTCTGAAAACACTTGCTAAAGAGTAAAACACTTCTAATTTTCCTTTTGTGTCTTGTTCCGGGCATTTTTGTAAAGTCTAGTTCAACAAGATTCAGCAGAGCTACCTTGTGCTATTGACCTGAAGGTACGATGTGGGTGCTCTTGTCTGTACTCTGCCCTAGTCATGTAGTGGGATGCTGCTCCCCTTGGTAGCATGAGCTGGGCCACATGATGGGGCTACCTCTGCAGTTTTCAGTCCCATGAATTTCCTACCCTTGTCATGCTCCTGTCATGTGGCTGGAAGTGAAACTGCATGGCAGATCATCTGCCAGCTCATATTTTTCTAAGGGCAGGTCCACAAGGTATTTGGGTAAGAGCTGCTGTAGCTTGGGTGTGTCAATTTTCCTGACAATATGATCTTACCACCCCACCTGTATCATTGTAGCCATTAGATAAGATGTATATGCTGAGAGCAGAAACGGGGCTGCAACAGCCAAGCTTAACCTAGTGCAGATGTGCTGTATGGCGCCTTGTGTGCGGACGTGGGTCTGCTGCTGCAGACAACAGCATAGCTACTCTGCAACGTGGGAGCTTGGAGCATTATTACTGCTGAAAAGTGCTGCTGTCTCACTTCCAGAAAGCTATTTTGCACCCCTTGCCCTAGTTGCATGAGGAATGTTAGAGTGAATGTTCCTTTAGCCCAGAGTCCTGTCTCCCAGGCTCATCCTTGATGGGTGCTCAGGTAAATAGGAAGCTGGTCATGTACTGAGTACTGAAGCTCTCCAGCCTCTCCCTGCATTCAGGAGGAACAGGCAAGAGTTTGCACTCATGCAAGATGTCAGTTGCCAGTTTTGTTATCCTCTCTGCTGTGTAGTTCTTATATAGATTAGTTTCATTAAAATAGCAAAGAAACCTTTACCAGAAGCCACACCTCCACTGGCTAATTTCACCTCCCAATTTTTATTTCAACCTCTGTTTTATTTGAGCCTCTGTGTTGGAAAGTTAAAGGGCATTATTTCTTTTTGGTAGGTTCCCAAGGGGTATCAGTCAGAAGAGCTCTGTGGGATCAGTTTGTACTAGCTGAGCATTTGTCCCTGGGAATTATAAATGTAGTGGAGCTTTAAGGCCTGTATGAGTCGACAAGAGGAGTTTCTCTGGTCCTGAGTGATGCTTCAGAATTGCTCAGTTCAACTTCATATATAGCACTACATAGAAAAATAATCAACTTAAGCTGGTTAGGACCAGTGTGATGTACATCTGTACAACTGTACTATGCTGATGTCTTGCTCTGTGACTGTAGAAGTGGAGCAGATTAAGTGAGTACATGTAAGATGCTACTTCTATGCTGCTGCTGTCTTATTACTGCAGAAGCTTTGTAATCCGCATCTTTGGAAAGCAGGAGCCCTAATTAATTTAAATTGTTCTTTTGTGCCATGAACATTTTTTACTATAGATATCTTTGGCTATTTGAAAATTTTGTGCTCTGCTGTTCTTTTACATGTTTGTAGCAGTGGTTTTGCTGCTCAGTTGCTCACAGCTTTTAATGATGTGGTGAAGCAGATCCTCAGGTGGCAGAAATCTGTATTTTTTACTCAAGCAGTGAAAGTGTATTGACTTATGATAGCTAAGTATCCAACTTTGTTTTTTCTAACATTAGACCAAGTTAAATGGGGTATCTTAAGCATGCACTTGATTCAGTTTCTTTTTTGAGCAAGCTCTTTGAATTACATCCCCTTTTAGACACAAACTTTATTCCCAAATTATGTTGGCATTAATATAGTCCTTACTGGCTGACTTTAGGCATATCAAGCTGGATTATTTTTTTCATCTATTAGCCTTTTCTTTGTTAGGCTGACAAATTCTTCTTGTGACTGACTGCTCCTACTGTAAGAAGGATAGTGGTTGCTCTATAGTGTAAAGAAATTAAAAAACTCTATAGTTATGTTGTAAATATATTTAAAGGAATCATAAAAATGAAGAGGAATCTGAGTGTGCACCCATGCCTATGCAAAGGAAAATGGAGAGGTGTCTCTTAACATTACCTTTCCTCTAGAGCAGGAGGACAGTATAAAGATGTTCTCATAGGATGCTTGCCACATGCCTGAGTAGTTCTGTCAGTCCATAACCCCTACTGGTTTAGATGGAAGAAAAGAGGGCTGGCAGAAGGATGGCTTGAAAAGGGAAGAGAACTCCCAGAGGGAGGTTTTATGTAGATGGCTGGTTTGGGTTTCCTCCTGCCTTTATCCTGTCAGCTGTGCAGGCCATCAGAATCTAAGAGCAACAGGACAATAGCCTCAACAAGTCTGGTATTTTCCATTCCTGTCTTAGCCTTTTTCACTACATCTCCACATACAGTAACCTGTACTTGAAATATTACAAGACTTTCCAAACTTGACAAGACATGGCCACGAGAAATCTTATCTGACTCCGAAGTTGGTTCTGTTTTGAGCAGGGCATGGAGATGACAACGTCTGAAGGTCCCTTCACTCCATTTCAGTGAGATGCTAAAGACTTCACAGCCAGTGAAGCAGCAGATTTCCTTCCTCTGCAGCAGTTCTTCAAAATTCAGAGAATACTGGTCTATTAGTCAGCTGACTTTTGCAGCCTACTCAGTACTAACATCTTGATGGAACTGGATTTTATAAAGCAGAAATCTTTAGCTGAAATGTACAGGGACAGCAGTGGTTATAATCTGTAAGACATAAGAAAATTGAAAAAAGAAATTAAAAAAAAGAAATTTGTCATTGGATGTTGCTTTGCTCCAGTGGAGAGTAACGGCACGAATCTAGTTTTCTTATGCAGGAGAAGCATTTGATTGACTATTGTGATGCATTTTATATATCTGCAAAATATCGTGTTACATTATTATTGATGGACATAATTGTTTTTGACAATTCTATTGGTTTATATCACATATGGGAAAGTTCTAACTTGTTATGTGGGAAAGTTCTATTTGTTGTTATTCAGATGGATTCCTGAGTGTTTTCCTCCACATTCTCAGGTGCTCTTCAAGGTTGTTTCTCAAGGCTGTTTATTCCTCATTTCGTTGTTCAGCTTGTCATCAAAGCTAGATTCTCTCATGCTATCCCCTAGGCCTCTCAGGCAGGCTATAATAGAAATTGTTTAGAGGTAGACAAGAAAATTTTCTTTCACCCTGTCAGCCATCTATAATCTCCAAGACCTCGGGAACTATCTTGTATTCCAGGCATATCAGTTAATCAATCGGGGAGAAAGTTTTCATATTATTCTTAGAACGTTTTTACTTTCCTATTTCTTAGCATTCTTTTGAATTTCAAAAAGTGAAATTCTCCTGCAATGAAAAAGTGTCCCAGATCTGTTGACTTTAATTGGATGATGTAAGTCTAGGTAAAAGGATTTCATAGGTCATCTAACACCATAGACATCACAGATTTATGGTAGTTCACTTGTTTCAACCTATTTCAGAGCAACTCTGTTAATTCCTCAATTTCTCCAATAACTGCCAGATTTCATTTTGAGACAGTGTAAAAGACACAATATGCATCTTCATGTACCAGAGCAAGGAAGTGTAGTTCATATCCTTCTATCTACATCATATATGAGAGACCTGCTCTGGACTTACAGGATACCTACTTTTACACTACAGTTTATAGAATCATAGAACCATAGAATATTCTAAGCTGGAAGTGATGCACAAGTTATTGAGTTCAACCCTGGCCCTACACAGGACAACCCTATCAATCATGCTATGTACCTTAGAGTGTTATCCAAACACTTCCTGAAAATCAACAGGCTTGGTGCTGTGATCACTTCCCTGGGGAGTCTGTTACAGGACTCATTCACCCTCTAGGTGAAACACTATTTCCTGTTATCCATCCTAAACGTCACATGACTCAGCTTTATGCCATTTCCTTGAGTCTCATCACTCATCACAAGAGTGAAGGGTTTGATATCTGCCCCTCTACTTTCCCTCATGAGCTTGTTGAAGACCACAATGATGTCTTGCCTCCTCCATATTCATAGCCCTCCTTTGGACTCTCTGTAATACCTTTATATCCGGGACTCAAGGTCAGGCTGCACTAGTGCAAAGCAGAACAGTCAATCACACCCTTTGATCTGCTGGAATTGCTTTGCCAGATGCCCCACAGGACATGGTTGGCCCTTCTGGTTGCCAGGGCACTGCTGACTCATATTCAACTTGTCATTGACCAGGATCCCCAGGTCTCTTTCTATGGTGCTCCTCTCCAGCCTCTCCTTCCTCAGTCAGAAGTTGTAAGGCAACGGGGTAGGGAATGGTGCAACATCCAGGGTTACCTCATTCCATCTGCAAAATCTGGCACTTGCCCCTGTTGAACTTTGTATGGTTGGTGAATGCCCATCTCTCCAACTTTTTAAGGTCTCTGCAGGGCATCTCTGCCTTCAAGGAAGTCAACAGCTCCTTTCAATTTAGTCATCAGCAAACTTACTTAGTATGCCTTCAAGTCTTGCATCTAAGTTCCTTATGAAGGTGTTGAACTGGGCCTGACCTGCAGAGCTCCACTAGTGACTGGTTGCCAGTTAAATGTAACCCTATTTACTAAAACCCTTTGTCCCTGACTTGTAAGCCAGTTGTTCAACCATCACACGATGAATTTATCTAGATGTACTTTTTTCCTTTAGTTTCCATTAAGCAATTTGGCTTGCATGGTACTGCTTTTTATCTCTTCTGTTTGAAAGAGTATCATATTGCAACTTGTCATAGAAGTTGCCAACTTGGAAGCACATTAAAAAAAAAGAAAAGTGGAGAACACTAGTTTGATCCCTTTGGCAAAACTTGATATATTGCTTGAGGATAAATTAACACTCTTATTTTCAAATTTGAGATCCCACTGCTCCAAAGTCCAAATAACTTAATGACCTTTTGATATTGTGAAAGATAGTTTTCATTTGGAATGAACAACATAATATTTGAATGGAATGGTCTCTTCTTCTGTAGTCATGACAGTGCCTAGCAAAAGCAGAGCTTTGTTTTACTGATTGTTTTGCAGAAGCATCCATTTCAGACTAGTCTAAATTACTTCTGAACTTCTTACGGCTGCAAAATTAACCTAGATAGTCTTGAAAGAGTAAGTTTCCCTTAATGTTTCCAGTAATTTTTGGTGAGGCTTGTATGACCCTGTGTAGTGATTTCCCCTGAGCACTGTCTTGAAAATCCCAAATCAAAGGCGTATGAAAACAAGTAATAATTTATTTCAATAATAAAATTGGGTAACTGCTGGCTGTACCTGAAAGTGTTGTGCATTCCAAAGAATGCTTGTCCTAGGAGGTAGTTTGAGTTATTGCAGGATACGTCTTCTGTCTAGGCAGAAGATGGGAGCAGTGCTATCACCCAGCAGTTGGCCAATCCATCTCCTACAGCCCACAGTAAAGGGTGCACAAGCTGCATAACAGCTTTCTTGTACTGACACTGACGTTATTTTGATGTATCTGAATTTTGCATCTCTTCCTGAGTGAAGGCTTTGACAAATTGATTTATATTGACTTCTGTGAAAAGGCAATGTGTTTCTACTTACCTACCAGGTTTCAGAGGGACAGTGTGTGGCAATAAACACACACACTCGTTATCGATACAGTACTTTGAAGGAAAATGAAAAAAGGGGCAGATTTTGATCCTCTGTGCAAAATGGAAACAAAAGAACTAGCAATGTGCAGCTGGCTTGTTTGAAGACCAATGCCTGCATCCATAGACAGTTCTGTAATGAATCACATAGTATTTTGTGGATGAGGGGATCGAGTGTACCCTCATGCCGTTGGCAGTCATAACTAAGTAGAGTGGGAGTATCGATCTGGTGGCAGGCAGGGAGGCTCTGCAGAGGGATATTGACAGACTGGATCAATGGGCTGAGGCCAAAGGTGTCAACAAGGCCAAGTCATGGGTCCTGCAACTGGATCACAACAACGCCAGGCAGTGCCACAGGCTGGGGAAAGAGTAGATGGAAATCCTGGGGATGATGGTTGATGGATGAATGTGGGCTGACAGTGTGGCCATCCTGGCCTGTGTCAGCAATAGTATGGTCAACTAGTCCAGGGCAGTGATCATTCCCTTGTTCTCAGCACTGAATCCTGTGTTCAGTTTTGGGCTTCTCACTACAAGAAAGATATTGATATGCTAGAGTGTGTCCAGAGAAAGGCAATGGAGCTGGTGAAGGATCTGGAGCACAAACCATGTGTGGAGCAGCTGAGGGATCTGGGGGTGTTTAGTCTGGAGAAGAGAGGCTTATAAGGGACCTTATCGCTCTCTACAACTACCTGAAAAGATGCTGTGGCCAGATTGGAGTTAGCCTCTTTTCCCAGACAACTAGTGACAAAACAAGGAGAATAGGCCTCAGTTAGAGAAGTTCAGACTGGACACTAAGAAAAATTTGTTCACTGAAAGAAACATTAGTTAAGCACTGGAACAGACTGCCCAAGGGATGCTGTGGAGCTGCCATTCCTGGAAGAGTCAAAAAATGTGAATAGATGGCATTTCATGATATGGATTAGTGGGAATGGTGGTGTTTGGCCAAAGATTGGATGTGACTTTAAAGGTCTTTTCCAATTTTGATGATTCTACGATGTTTGGCAGTCAACAAGTTTAATGCCATCACAGGACCCTTGTTACAGTTCCGAGGTGAACTTGCTTGGGTTGCAGGGAAAACAGCCTGTACCCTGTCATGGATATAACCCCAAGGTTATGTGGTTAACAATACTAGAATAATCCAGATTATTCTCCTGTGTAAACAAGAGACAAATTTGGCCTCTGGGATTATATTTACTGAGGCTGCCAAGACAAGTCTTCAAGTATTTATGAAAATATAAGTTGTGAAGGTTTTCCAAGGTGACTGGGGAGTTCTCTCTGGATGTCCTCTGTGAGATTTTTGGGTGAAGGAATTTTTGCATCTTGGCTTTTGTAAAGTGTTGTCTCTACTGTGTAATTGCATTTTGTCCTGGTCTCAGAACTCAAAACTCAGATCTCTCCCGGGCCTTGATGAGGTGGTAGTGGGGACCATAATGATGAAAATTCATGCTCTGTCAGAGTGTTTTTATGCTTGGCAGCTGCTTCCAGATCCCATTTTTAATCACTTTTTGTGGATTTCTCTAGAGTTGTTTTCAACTTATTTTTGGATAAAGGCAAAATTTTCCCTTTAGAAGTATCTTTGATGACAAATAATGGAAAGGAACTGAAACCTGTAATTTGGTCAAGACATCCTTACTTATGGCATAGGATGTGATAGCAGCTTGATGGAATTAAGATTTTTCTCTTCAGTCCAGGAGCAAGTATTTTCAATTCAAGCATCAAATAATAATTTTTGGGTTTTTTTCAGTAATGATAAGATTTATGTCTTTTTTTTCAAGTAAATATTATATAGAAAATAATTTGTTCCTAAATACAGATGACAAAAAGAACATACTCTTAATTCAGAATACATGATCATTATTTATGTTATTTTGGTTTTGTGTTAGTGGTTTTGGCAGTACATCTGAAAATGAAATGCTATGGAGAAAATTAAAATCAGAGATCCGTTAAAACTTTATTTATAATGGCAGGATACAAACAATTATTGTGATTGAAGGAATGAAGTTGCTATATCAGAGACAATCTGGCTGGAAACATCTAACCCATCTTTGGTAAGGAGAGTAGGAATAAAGGTCTGGCTAACTGCCATTAACCATCACTGGGCCACTTTGTCTTGGTTGCACTCCCACACTGCTCACAGGGTCACTTGCAATTTCCAAATTCCTTTCTGCTTGACTAAAGATAGTCCCTTTATTTAAAGAACATCTAGGGCAGGGATCTTCAGCAGCTCAGGAAAAAGTGTTTTTTGCTATCTCAGTGTGTTGGTCGATTATGCCTGGGGAGAAGCTGCAGACATGGATGTGCTGCTGCATTTCGGGTGCTGGGCTGGGAGTGCTGGAAGTGCTGCTCCTCACTAGAGCCTATGCCTCCCCCTTAGCTTGCTCTTCAGCTCCTTCCCTGGGTGGCCAGCAATCTGGTGTGGAAATGCCTGTTTTCCTCACTTCAGCAAGTTGCTGCCTCTGAGAGTTGTCTGCTTTGTGCATGCACTGTCAATCCTGCTATAAAATCACATTTGGCATGACTTCTGTCTTACAGTAGATACTCATTGGCTTGGATCTTTTCACATGTTTTTTTACTCGCTTGCTCCGTCTTCTAACTTTAAATGATCAACCATTGGGTTTGGCTGGCAAGTCCCCACATAAATACTTTAAGATATGGTGAAAAAAAAGCACACGGACCCACCCTATAATCAGGAATGAATTGAAGGGGAGATCCAATTCAGTTTTCTTTATAGCAGCTCAATACTTAATAAAGGTTCACCAAAGTCAACAGACATTGAATTCCTGAGGTAGAGTTTTGTATGAGCCAGTACACTGGCAAACTAGAATAAATCAGCAAGTAGTAAAGCAGAATATGGATTAAATTTAATTTTTGCTGCTAGAATGCTAAATTTCTTCAGTTTATCCTTTGGTTTGCTTTTCCATGTCAGCAATTTTCTGTATTTACTCCAATGTCTCTGTGCTTTGTACCTCATGTCCTAGACAATCCTGACAATGTGTTTAATTGCTATTTAATTTTGATAGATTATGTCAATCTGCTATGTATGAAAACAACTGGCTTCTTTTTTATCTTGCATGCTTTATGACTAAATAGATTTTGTATGGAGTGGTCAGCTAGCTTGTATCCAGCAGGACTACACAGTTGATGCAGCCGGGGTATTATATTCACTAAGGAACATTTTGATTCACAGCTGCTCATCAGAACCTTGTGAGTGACTGAAATTCCTGCCCTTTGCTACCCCTGGGCAGAGGAACAAGTGAGACAGTTGCTGTTAGAAACTTCCTGAAGTCATGGTCAAATTAGATGAATTTTTTCAAGAACACGCTTATTCTCCATTGAATCCAACCAATAGATAGCTAGACAACCTTTGTGAATTTGGCAGGGAATGTCCACTCTTGTGTGACTGTGTCTGGAACAGCCCCTGTGTGGAAAGAACTGGGCCAAAACTTAGATTTTGTTGGTTCTGCCATTGTTCTGATGCCAAAGAGAGCTGGTTTTAAAATGGAGCTGCTGACCTACAACCTATCCTCTGTGCCTAGGAAAATGATGGAACGCATCCTTCTAGAAGCTCTGCTAAGGCACGTGGAGGACAGGGTTGTGATTGAAGACAGCCAGCATGTTTTCACAGAAGACAAGTCCTGCTTGACCAATGTAGTGGCTCTCTGCGATGGAGTGACTACACCAGTGGATAAGGAGGGGACTATGGACGTCCTTTATCTGGACTTCTTTTCCACAACATTCTTCTCTCTGAATTTGGGAGAGACAGATTTAGTGGGTGGAATGTTTGTTGAATAAGGAATTCTTTGGACAGACACATTCTGAGGGTAGAGGTCAACAGCTCGGTGTCCAGACGGATATCAGTGACAAGTTGTGTCCCCTGGGGGTCTGTATGGGTACCAGTGTTATTTAATATCTTCATCAATGATGTAGACAAAGGGATCAAATTTATCCTAAAATCTGCAGGTGACCCCCAGCTGAGTGATGCTGTTGACAAATCTGAAGGATGAGATGCCCTCCAGGGGGACCAGGACAAGCTGGAAAAATGGGCCCATGAGAATCTCAGGAGGTTCAACAAGTCCAAGTGCAAGGTGTTGCACCTGGGTCGGGGAAATCCTCAGTACCAGTCCAAGCTGGGGGATGAAGGGACTGTGGGCAGCTCTGCTCAGAAGGACTTTGGAGGTGCTGGTGGATGAAAAGATGAACATGATCTGACAACGTGGGATTGGAGCCCAGAAAGCAAATAAATAGTAAAGTAGGATATGAATTGCATTTTTTGCTGCTGGAATGCTTAATTTTTCCAGTTAATCCTTTGGTTCCTTCAAAATCCAAAATATAGTTAATACTTGGCTGCATCAAAAGCTGCATGTCCAGCTGATTAACAGATGCGATTCTACCCCTCTACTGTGCTCTGGTGAGACCTCACCTGCAATGCTGAGTCTAGCTATGGGGTTCTCAGCACAGAAAAGACATTGACCTGTTGAAGTGGGTCCACAGGAGTGCCACAAAAGTGATCAGAGGGCTGGAACTCCTCTCTCATGAAGACTGGCTGAGAGCTGGATTTGTTCAGCCTGGAGAGGAGAAGGCTCCAAGGAGACATTGCAGCCTTCCAGCAACTTGTAAGAAGATAAGGATAGATTTTTTAGCAAGGCCTGTTGTGATGGGAGAAGAGGTAATGTTTTAGACTAAAAGATGGTAGATTGGCTCTAGATTTAAGGAAGAGATTTATTATGATGAGAGAGGTGAAACACTGCAACAGGTTGCCCAGAGGGGTGATAGATATCCCATTCCTAGGGATGGTTAAGGTAAGGTTGGACAGAACTGTGAGCAAGTTGTGGATGTCCTTGGTAATTGTTGGGAAGTTTGGACTAGATGACACTTAAAGGCCACTTTAAAGGCCATTTTTAACTCAGATCATTCTATGACTCTATGATGAGTCTCCTTCCTCTTTCTTGGAACAAGGTGTAAAAGTTGCACTGCTGCTAGAAGAAATCCTACTCTATGCAGGAAAGCTCCTTGTGTGATAAACAGAAGACTCTTCATGGGCGGATTATCAAGATTAAGACTGAGTCATGTTATAACTAATTCAAACAATTTTGCCAATCTTTGTATCCATAAACCAGTTATTTTTTGTTGTGCGAGTTTCATAAATCCACTTTTAAGACTGTTTTCTCAAGATAAGACATATAAACACGGTTTGTGTGATAGATCAGCATGCTATCCATGATGGATCAGCAGCTATTTTTGGTGGTTGAATGATAAATTGTGTCTTCTCTAATGAGTTTTGGTTTATTTAACTTAAAAATGATAGATAAAAAAGGGAGGTTTTAATTACAAGCTCATTTCTAAATAATATACAAGGAACAATTTGTTGAAGTATTTGCTTCTGCTGCATGGCCAATAATAAATATGTGAAAAAAGTCCATTTCTTGCATGATAGTATGCAACATTTACCTGATGTAGTATATAGCAGGGTCAAAAGGCAAAATAAATTACATTTGATATACCGCATCCTTTGCTTAAGTAAATTGATACCAATATGCTCCTCTCGCTTCCCATTTGCATGAATATGGAGGATTTTTCTTGCTCAGGAAAGATTGAGGCAAGCAGTGTAAGGCAAATCATTTTCCTCTTAATTTTGAACATCTGTATCCCTTATTTTATGCTTACTTTTTGAACTCCCTTGGTTCTCTTCCAGCTCACAGATGGGCACATGGCATCTCAGCTTTCCACCTTCTACAGTGCTGTAGCTTAAGTACTTATACTCATTGCATTCTAATTAATAAGGATATTGCTGGCAGGGGCACAGATAGAAAAACTGGAGATAAAGCAGTCCTTTGCATCAAACTGTGAGTGTTAATAGATGTAAATATGTTGCTGAATATTCTTAACACTGTTGTGCTAGTGAAAGGCTTGCTGCCTCTCTCCTTGTGGAGCTGTTACGTGTCCATCAAATTGATCTGGATATCTGACATGATTTGAACAGCCTTGGCAGATACAGAGTGAGTTACAGAGTATTTACACACAGACCTCTTAGGTGGCAGAAACAGGAGAGGAGGAGGAACCAGTGGCAAAGAGCTTAGTGGTAGTGTGAGGGTTACCACCCCTCAGCGCCTCTGATGTGTTGTATGCTCTAAAGAGGAATTCAGTGGTAATGAGGACTTGGCAGGGCACCGAGGTACTGTAGCTGTTTGAAAAGGGCTTTGGAGGGGGAGGAGTGTAAGAAAATTCACTAACCTGTTCGTAAAATTCAGTCTCCCTTAAAAAGCTGACATCAAGGCAGCCCTCTCCCAGGCAGGGCGGGGGGATCGCCCCGGCCGTGTCCTGGGGCTCCCCGGGACCGGGCTGGGGACCAGGGGAGAAAGGGGCTGCCCCACCTGTGCCCTGCCATTCCCAGGACAGGGATCGGGGTGGGCCTGCTCCAGCCCGCCTTCCCCGGAGCCGGGGGAGGCTGTTCTCGGCGCGGGCTGCCCCGTCCCCTGCCGTCTTTGGAGCAGGGCTGGGGCCGGTGCCGATCCCCATGCGATGGTGCGTGGGACCTAACCCGCGTGGTTTCTCGGCAGGAAAACACCAGAAACCAANAGAGATGGTTTGGCCCGGAAGAAGGCAACGAGATCCACGCGGGAACGAGAAGGCTTAAAAGCTGAGGACAACAGCCCACCCTCCTCTCTTCGGCTCTCGACCCAGGGGCAGAGACCACAGCTGCTCTCCTCAGTCGCAGGCCTCACAACGTGATTTCACCCATTTCTCTACAAGCAAGTAACCCTTCGGGGAGGTGGTGGGAGGGAGTCGTTTTCACTTCTTTTTGTGTTTTTCAGGGAACTTCAAAAGCTGGGGAGTCCTTCCAGCAGAGAGGGAGGGATAGAGACAGCTTTTCCTACCCTTCTCCTTGTTCCTTTTGCTAGCCATCTAGCAGAGAGCGCAGTTCCCTTTCTAGTTTTTTTTTTTTTTTACTTTTTGTGTTGTTTTCCCTGCGTGTCGAGTGTTTCTCTATGTAATTTTGGGGGTCCCTTTGGGTTATCCCTTCTTCCCTAATTTAAAGCCTTGCAATAAACTGTTCACCTGCTGCAAACTGTTCAGTTTTCCATCACCTTTTATTGAACCTGCCCCTACACAATACAAAGTGGTCTTAAACCACCACAGGCACTGTTGGAGGGAATTAGCAAACTGTTAGGACTGAGTTTACAGCCTTGGATCCACTGTGAAACACAAAGTCTTGGCTGTGCTTTTTCATCCATCTGTGGTCATTGATTAACCCCTGGGGAAGATTGTGGCTCCTATAATTTGTTTTATCATTCACCATGAAAAAAAAATCCAATTCTCAGAAGCTACAAGGGAGGACAGAATACAGAGTTATATTGCTGTCAGTTTAAGATATTTTTTTACTGTGTTTATATGTAAGTTACAGGAAAGATGCTGTCTTTTTTATAAGGTTATAGAAGTGGAGAAGGTCAAACCATCCATTTAAAACAGAGACAGGGAAAATGTGTATAGAGTGTATGTGAAGGGGCAGAAGAAGTGCAAAATAATTTACCTTGGAAAGGTGATGGTGTTTTTCTTTCTAAATCCACTCATACATTTGCTTTCTCTCCTTCAAATGGCCTAATATTTTTCCTCTTTGTCCCTTCCACAATCCTCTGGAGCCAGATCTTCCCTCATGTGCAGTTTATATTTACAACCAGTTGCCGTTAAAACACTCTAAGAACAAAAATATGGGCTTTGAATGAAGAGTACCTCACTTCTACAGTGAAGAGCTGGTTGAAAGTAGGCTTTTTGAAGGGGCATCTTGGCCTGACAAGGAAGAATCCTATTGAAACTGTCCTGTTTTTCTCTGTCAGGATGTTTCTCCTTTCCCCTTCTCCTCTTCCCAAGTGATTTGGTACCTTTTTTTTTTTCTTCTGAGCTATCTGAGTTTCACAATCTTGCCACAGCATTAAAAACATTTAAATTTTGTCTATAACAATGAACATCATCAAAATTACCACAAATGCTCTTGTGATACATTACTATTAAATACAACTGCACCTTTTTGGATGTGGGAGGTAGGACAGCTATGGCTCTCATCTGAGCTGGGGATAAGCCCATTTGCTTGTGCAGAAGCAAAATGAGGGACCAGATTTGCTCAGCTGTGTTTATCTTCCCACCCCCCACATGTGCCCATACAAGCATCACACCAGCTGAACATCAGGCTAATCAAAACAACATAAAGCCAGCTGAATCCTAAACAGCTGCAACCAGGCTTGTCATGCCTCTACCATTAGTATTGTTGCTTCAATTTGTAAAATTAATCTCTGCTTGCAGATGTCTCTTCTCCAGCTTCTCACTACAGCTCCTATGTCCAGGGGCTCCCGAGTGTCCCCTGCAGCTCCACCTTGGGGACAAGGGCTCTGAAGGTGGTGGGTTCCCACCATGACTCCTGCCACTGGGATCTGCTCTTTGAGCTGAAAATGAATTCAAGAACCTCCTTGAAAACAGAAAGACTTTTGAGCTGATCAAACAGCTCAAAAGGAAAACATAACCATATGCTGCTCTGTGGGCTCCTGCATGGATCCCTTTGTTAAAATTTCTTTGCCTTGCACAACCGTACCCTGCCTCCACTTAGGGTGACGGAGGGGGTTTACCCAACTGATTCCTTTAATTGTAGCCCTGCAGGACTTGGCAGCGGCTGTTGTGGGATCCTCCACCTAATTCATGGGCATCTCTTATGCAGAGCCACCCCAATGGATTGCTAGTGGATTCTCCCAGTACCAGAAAAAAGCATGGTGTTACCTGATGCTCTTCTGTTGACTTTTGGTATATTTACTGGAACTATGGAGTCTGGAGGTGATGGTTTTACTCTTCATCTGACTATTAGAAACAGACAGAATAGTTTATTGTTTTGAGTGCAGAGAACAATGCTGTGCACACCTCAAAATACAATCCAGCTTTTAGAATATGTTGTTTAGTTTACAGAGGAAAAAAAAGATTGATAGTGAAAAATAATGCATGTGTATGTGGGAACCAGGTGGTGCCCAAAGTGGTTTCATCAGAACCTGCAAATGTCCCTCCTTTGGACAAAGGCTACTCTGTGCAATATATGTTCTGGCTCCTGGTCTTTCTCTGTGGGACAGCAAGTATTACTCCTGCTGTCAGGATGACCACAATCTGCAGCCCTTGCTCCTGCTTTTGACAGAAGGGAGAGAATTGTTACTGTGAGAAATCTTACTCTCTTGGTGTGTTCAGATGAGAGGTGATGCTTCCTCATGCCAGCTCTACCAGAAAGGTGAATAATGGTGCTCCCTCAGTGTTACTCTTTGTGCAAGATTAATTGATGTATATAAAGCAAGCATGATGATTCTTCACTTAAAAGCATATATGAGAACTTGTTAATTCCCCTGGAGGCTTGGCCAGGTTTCATCTGTGTAGTCCTGGCTTACATCTGATTTTTACTTCAGACACATGCTTCTGAGCTCTCTGGATGCTGCCTAGAAACCTGGTTTTAATGAGACCAACTGTCTAATATATATCTCATTCTGGAGAGATCTAATAGAAATTATTTATTCTCTTCCTATTTTTTTTAAATTTGTTTAAAATCTTTGTAATTATTCATTTTAATTCTATTTTTCAAATTTCTAATTATCATGTGAATGGGTCTGCTGTAACTTTTTTCCCTCTTCCTTTTCTACTCCCATTTTATATATGTGGTTGTACTGGTTTTCTGTGGCCAAATTTTGGTAGCAGACGGGGAGGGCTATGGGGGGGGGCTTCTTTGAGAAGCTGCTGGAAGCTTCTCCCATGTCCAGCAGAACCGATGCCAGCCAGCTCCAGCCTGGGCCCGCTGCTGACCAAGGCCGGGCCAATCAGGAGAGATAGTAACACCTCTGTGATAACTTATTTAAAAGGAGAGAAAAAAAGTTAAACCACAGATGAAGATGGGAGCCAGAGAAGAGTAAGAACATTTGAACAACAATGCAGATGCCAAGGTGAGTGCAAAAGGAGGGGGAGGAGATGCACCAGGTGCTGGAACTGAGATTTCCCCCTGCAGCCCATGGGGAAGACCATGGTGAAGCAGCTGTGCCCCTGCAGCCCATGGAGGACCACAGGAGTGCAGAGATTCACCTGCAGCCCATGGAGGAGCCCACACCAGAGCAGGTGGATATCAGAAGGAGGCTGTGACCATGTGAGAGGCCCATGTTGGAGCAGGGTCCTGTCAGGGACCTGTAGCCCATGGGGAGAGGAACTCACATTGGAGTGGGATTTTCCTGAAAGGACTTGTGGCCTGTGCGGGACCCACACTGGAGCAGCCTGTGCATGAAGGACTGCACTCTGCAGAATGTGGCAGATGTGACAGCAGTTTGTGAAGAGTTGTCTCCCATAAGAGGGACTTATGCTGAAGAATTTAAAGAAAGACTGTCTCCCATGGGAGGCACCCCATGGGATGCAGGGGAAGGACTCCTCTCTCTGAGCAGTGGCAGAAGCAACGACTGACTATAACCTTCATTCCCATCTCCCTGCACCACTGGGAGGGAGGAGGTAAAACTTGGAGGGTGGGTGTTGGAGGAAAGGTGTTCTTAAGATTTATTTTACTTCTCATTCTCAAGCTCTGATTCTGTTAGCAATAAATTTAATTGATAACCCCACTTGGTGTCTGTTTTGCCCATGGCAGTGGTAAGTAAGGGATCTCTCATAGTCCTTATCTCAACACAGGAACCTTTTCCTATGCCTTCTCTCTCCTGTCTGTTTGCAGAGTGGAGTGAGAGAGTGACTTTACTGGGTACTTGGCATCCAGTCAGCGTGAAACCAATACAGTGGTGTTAGTGCTGTAAGTTACTGCCTGTAACTCTGCCAGCATGTCCCACCATCTGAAGATGCCCTGCTTTCACACTGTTTCCTATGACTCTACTGAGGTTGATGATGGGCTTTAACTTGGGCAACTTTTTCAAAGGCTTAAGTTAACAGGTAGGCCAGGACCTCAAAACTGCTTTTTTGGTCTGCCTCTGAGATGCTTTTGAAGGTAAGCTCTCACCTGTGGCTGCAAGACCTGTTCAAGTCACTACAAAACAAAACCGCTACTAAAAATCCCATTCTTATTGATGACCTTGGATTACCCTGATTTGTAGCTCTGGGTCCAGAGATGTATATTTTCTCTTGCCTGCCACTGGTCCTCTTCTCATTTGGTCTAGATGATGTGCTGACTGTGTAGTCTGCTGTCCTCAACAGAAGCCTTAGTCACCATTGCCTACAGCAGGCTCATTTCTCTGCGGGTATTTCCTTTGCAGGACAGGAGATGGTATCTCCCATTGTCCATGAATTCAGTTAGTTGGTGAACTTCAAACCTGCATTTCAAAAACATGCTTCAATGTACTTAGCTTATTTCTGTTCTTCTTCTGATCTTTTTAAAATACTTGTTATTTAGCTATATATAGCAAGGCATAGTCTTCACAGTCAGATCAGGCAAACTGCAGAGAAAGCTTGCTCTTGGGTTATTTATAGGGTCCTTAGCAGCATTGCCCTTTGCTCTTTTTGTACAAAGAGAGGGCACACTGGGTTGAAAACATGACTTTATCCTTTGGGTAAGCAGACTGGTTCAGAAGTCTTTTTTTTTTTTTTTTAACAGAGCTTCTGTTCTAAAAGGACAAAGTGTAATTGGCAGCTGCAGATTTCTCAGTCCCGTGTGCCTGGATGGGTTGGTGTAATAGATGAATACAGAGTTCAGTGGGGTTTTGATAAATCTCAGAATAGTTGCATACGTTCTCCATCAATACCAATAGACTTCTGCTTCATTCTCTCCTCTGATCCACAGAGCTGTTAGGATTTTAAAACAATCTGTGTCTGTAATCTTTTGGGTTATGAAGCCAATGTGACCTACCAATATGCAATACATACATAAAATAATGGCTACAAGAGGTATGATCATGCATTTGAAGAATGTATTTTCATTAAAACTTAATGAAACATAGATGTCTTGTAACTGATTTAAAAAAATAGGTTTTTTCATTAAGCATACACATACTATGAATAGCCTGTAATTCCCTCATGGGTCTTTTCAGATAACAGAAAGTTGAAATATCTCCTATCTGTCTGCCTTCCCCTCCTCCATGTTTTCTTTCCCAATTGAGTACTCATCCTCAAGACTTACCTTTAGCAATCTTCTAGCCCCTTAAAATAACAAAAAAACAATGGACATGCAATTAAATCAATTTTTGTACCAAATTAAAGGATTTTAGGAGCACTAAACTTCATTCTGTCACTCACATTCAAAGGGAAATGTCCAAATTTTCATTTACATGAGAAAGTCACCAATATTTGGGAGAAAAATTATTGCATGGAAATCTGATTACTCCAAGTGTTAGGTCACAAGCCCTTTATTGAAGAGGATTTTGTTATGTATTGTGAAAATGGAGAGTAGGTTCATTACATAGAAGCTTGATGCAACCTTACCCTAAATACTGGGTTGAATTTGATAGCATATGTTGTTAAAAATATCATGCATTAAGGACTGACATACTTTTCTCCAAAAATTTAAAATAAATGTTAAGTACAGTCAGCAGGTAAACCAAATAAGCCTGTCGGACAAAAAAATAACTTCCAAAACCTTTAATCCAGAAAGAATTAAATCTTCTTAAGAAAAAACACTGCAGAGCCCTCCACAACTCTAGGAGCTGGAGAAGTCATCAGCACTCTTGGGAACTGCAAAACACACCTGCTTGCATATGAAAAACCTTCTGCAAAATTAATAGCCCACATTAATTCTTCTTGTAACTCCAACCAAAACCAATGATGAATATGGACAAATTGTTTTAACTCCAAGTAGCAGATTAGTAAAAATCACTTAGCACAGTAGGAAAATCTAGTGGATGGAACGTGGCTAGAAATTGTTGCTGAAGGAGATGGGATTTGGGTAAAAGTGGAAAGAATTGAGGCAACAGAAAGAGGAAAAAAATTTCTTGTTTTCCATTGAGAGAATGAAGTTTTCCAGGATTTTTTTGTCTGAACAAAGGAACTAGTCCCAAGACATAGAAATGGAGAACTAGTGCAAAGATAAAGAAATGGGAAAACTTGCTGGAGAAAAGCAAATAAGCCCTATAGCCTCCAAATTAGCAATGGATAAATTTTGCTTACCTACACTTGGGGTTAGTGACACCACTCTTCAGGAAGACTGAGAGAAGAGGAGAATACGTAAAGAGGAAATAAATTTCACAACATATAAATCACTATTTTTGAACTGAAATAATGACATGACTATGGGTCTTGGGTTCTTGGGCATACTCAGTTCTGAGTAGAGTTGAAGTGGAGAAGTTTTACTCCACTGAATATGTCAGTATCCCATGAAGCTCTGCAATTAAAATCTGTATTCAGCCCTCAAATATGTTACAGTACAATGCTAAAAGAAAAAAGATCAAACATTACCCTCCCCAAAGGGCTCTGTTCCAGATCCATTGTATGCAACATGGAAACCTGACAACACTTATTACCCTTCCTGTCCATGGATGCTAATTTTCTGTGTTTTTACTGATGCATGGGCATGCATGTAATTTTAAGCTTATCCCAATTGGGAATGGAGATATCTGTCTGATGGACTTGAAAATTAAAAAAGCCACAAGTAAGAGAGGAAAGATATGGAAAGTACTGGGTGAGCATTATATAGTATAGTATATAGTATGATAAAGAGACAAATTTAAATTCTCAGAAAGGGAAGGGAAATTGGAAATAATACCTCATTACTCTTGTTCTAAATATCTTACAGGCTAGATAAAGCAAAGGATAGCGGAAAGCAGTCTAAATACCAGTGGAATGAAGCAAATGATGATTGAATGCTGTGCTTCAAGGACATCAGTGGTTTTATTGCTTTAGTGGAAAAGATGGTTATGTTTAGAATCACAGAATCAGATCATAGTGATTCAGGTCAGAAGGGAGCTCAAGGTCTTTCTAATGCAAAATCCTGTTCAAAGCTGGCCCATTTGAATCAAAGTCTTCATTATATATCTGTCTGGGTTCTCAGTATCTCCTCAAATAGAGATTTACAGCATCTGTTTCAGCATTTGACCATCCTCAGCGTAATTTTTTCCCCTTTATATCTAGATTATATCAGATTTATCAAGTTAGAGATTTTGTCTGTGGCCTCTCCTTCCTTCCACTGAGCAGATTTGAGAGGATTCTGACTCTATCGTCTCTACACCGTCCATTAGCTGGCTGGTGACAGCAATAAGGTCTTCCTATAACTTTGCATTCTCCAGACCAGACAGACTCTCCTTGCAGAACATGTATCCTGAGCATCCTGGTGTCCCTCTGCTAGGTTTGCTCCTGTTTGGCAATGCCTCTCTGTGCTGAATGGCATAGACAGACTGACTGATGGCTGCACATGTGCCTTTAAGGAAAGTGATGAGATAACACCTGAGATACTGTTATGTGAGCAATAAGAGAAATAGATCTTCTGGAATCATATTCCCTACTTTTACCAAAATATGGGATTACACATCTATTTGCCTTAATTTTACTAGATTTCAATGATTAATGTAGCTGTTTCTGTGCAGTCAAGAGAAAATTACAGTACTTCCTTCTTGAACTGAGGGATCTTCTGATTGATCTCCTCCTGAAGTCAGTGGCCTGCTCAGATCTGCCTTTAGACTTACAGCACCTCTCCAAACTCCGGAACACATGTGTTGCTTCAGGCTCCTGGGAGGTGATTGGCAATTGACTTCCATGTCTGTAAGACTACTCTGGCAGTTTCAGTTTGACACCCTGATGCCAAATGTTCAACTTAAATCATAAGGAGTCATTTGCAGTTCTGAAATTATTTCTTGTGATTGTTTCTTAGCAAAAAATGTGTGCTGTAAAAGAAATGCTATTTCACATTGAATTATACCTATTTTTGTCCAGATTACAATGGAAATACTGATCTGACTTTGTACAAGCCTCAAATAGAAGTTCAACAGGCTTTACAGTCTTTGTGTTGCCTTTTTACTACAACATTCCCTCCCTGAAGTTGCACAACACTGGCAGAGGTTTAGGACTTAGACCTCAGAGGAACAAACACACCACAGAAATAATTCTCTTTGTGGGTGACCTCTCTGTGTGGTACTCATCACCAGAATTATCATTATCATTTAAAGGGCTTTCTGGTTTCTTCAGCACTGTTCATCTGGTTTCTTTTTCTTCACAGGAAGTCTTCATACGCAGCCCCAGCCACTCCTCCCTACCCAGACCAGACATCTGCTGAGGCTCCTGGTGCTGGGGTGGCCGTGTCCCTGGGAAGCTGACACATGTCACCTCAACAGGCATAGGTGATGGGCTGCATACTAGGGTGCCTGATCTGTCTGCAGCTCACCTACACACTTTCAAAGACTTTTCTGTCACAGAAACTTCGAGGTTTAAAGCGGAGTAACTGTGATTTTTCAAGAAGATTTTCTGTTATTACATTCTAGTTTCTTAGACATGGTCACATTTTGTTTCAATAAAGTTGTTACAGATGAGGGAAAGAAACAATTATTTATCTGTCAGCAGTGGCTTTTCTTACAACACATCATTTCTGACTTTTCACAAGTTTAAAGTACATTTCTTGTGGTTAGGAAAACCCTTTCTATTCACTTGAAGTCATTGCAAAATGTTGAAATTATTGCATTTGTGGAGACTTGAAACTTCTAATTTCAGTATAATACGCAGATCCATACTTTGCACCAGCATGTGTAAAACAATGCAATTTATTTTAGGGAGTGTAGAAAAAGTAAACAGCTTTAGAAAATTAAATTGCTCCTTTGCTGAAAACTTTCTGTCAGAGGGACATGGCAAAAGATCACAAGTTAGACAATGAATTAAATATTGCTCTTTGGTAGTGCCTTTAGAAATTTTTATAGGAAATTATCAGATCTGCAGGGTGTCACTGTCTACCAGAACTCATGTTCTCCTTTCTCTGTGTCAATCTTCCTCTCTTACTTTACCTAACTTTTATATCGTGTAGAAGTCAAGGTTAAACACGGCACAGAGACACTAAGGAGCATGAACGAGTCCCCTCTTATCTGGATTCTCACTGTCTTTCAGGAGCTGTGTTGCTTTAAGGCTGCGGTGGTTTGAACCACAATTTATTGTCTAAGGGGCATGCTTAATAAAGAGGATGGAAAACTGAACAAAATTAGCAGCAGGGGAACAGTTTATTACTTGGGGTTTAAAATAGGGGAAAACGGACAACTTACGAGGACATAAAATTTTCACCGAGAAACACTTGACACGCAGAAAACAAAAAAAAAAAGGGAAAAAAAGGGACAAAACCAAAAAAGGAACTGCCTTCCAAGCTAGGTGACTAGCTGAGAAAACAGGGGGAGGGGTAGGGAAGCCGTCTCTCTCCCTCCCTCTGTGATGGTGTCACTCCTGGCCCTCAAGGATTTCTGCAAAACACAAAAAGAAGTGAGAAGCGACCCCCTCCCAGGACACCTTCGGGAAGTGGTTACTTGCTATCAAGCTGGATTTCGCTTCGGTGCCGAAAGGAACGGGTGGATTCACGGAGCAAGGTCTGAGACCGAGGAGGAGAGGAGCCGTGTGCTTCGCCCCTGGACAGAAACCCAAAGAGAGGGAGGACCTCCGTGCTCAGCCTTTTAAGACCTCTAGGTCTCCTGCGAATCTCACTGTCTTCTTCCTGGCCAAGCTGTCTCCTTACTGGCCAGCGGAACCGAGCTCTGCCTCTTTTCTGGGGTCTTCACCCCAGGCAAAATGGCGGTTCCCGCCGGAGACCGTGTATTCAGGGCTCAAGGCACCATCTTTTTATTTACTGGCCGCAGGCACTCTGGGGACGCCCTGGCGTGGCTGCCGCAGAGCCACTGCCAGCACCGTGCCAACGTGGGACCCCTGCCGGGCTCCTGCCAGCTGCCTGCTGCGGCTAGGACACACACGGACCCTGCCGGAGCACCACTGGCAAGGAAAGGCTGGCGGGCAGTCTGTGCCGTGGCATGAAACTCCCACCAGCAGTCTCCGCTGCTGCCGGGACACACTGCAGGTAACGGGGACCAGGACTGCCCAGGAACCAGCCAGAGCTACAGTCCCTTACTGCAGCACGGGGCCGACAGTGCCCATCGCAGCCCAGCCGTGCCGGGACAAGAGCTGCCCTGGTCCCAGCTCGGCCCCGGGAAACTGCGGGGGATGGGGGAACACCAGGGAGCAGCCCACGCTGAGAGTAGCCCCCACCCTCCCCCAGCCCCGAGGGAGAGCAGGTAGAAGCGACGGCTGTCCCAGTCCCAGCTCAACCCTGGGAACCCATTAAGGAAAATAGGATTTTACACAGACAAGGCAAGCGGGCACCCCTTACATGCCCTCCCCGTCACACAAGCCCCAAGGACCCTCGGGAATTGAAACCCTGCCCCGAAACCCCCAAAAGAGACCCCAGCACCCCTCAAACTCCAACAAAGATCAAACTGAAACCACTAGAAAATCCAACCATACTCATTCAATTTTGGTCAACTTTGTACTAGTATTGAGTAGATAAAGCTGGCATGCAGAAAAAGGGAGTTATGCTTCATATTAATATTAGGAGAATGGACAAAAATATGATTCATATAACTTAGGTCCTCAAAATTTGACTACAGCTTTTAAATGGGCAAGCATTTTCTAAAATGTAAATACATTCTGGTTCTAGCAGTGCTTGAAATGTAGTGAAGGTAATTTTACTCATGGCATTTTGGCCTTTATACTGCTAGTAGTGAATAAAACAGTAGGACAAAGACAAGAAAACTGATTGCTCAGATGATTCACAGAATAACAGAATTAATTAGGTTAGAAAAGACCTTTGATATCAACAAGTCTAACCTAACACCATCTCATCAACTAAACCATGACAATAAGTGACATCCAGTGTTCTTTTAAACATCTCCAGGGACGGTGACTCCACCAGCTCCCTGGGCAGCCCATTCCAATGGACAAATACTCTTTCTGTGAAGAATTTTTTCCTAATATCCAGCCTAAACTTCTCCCAGTGCAGCTTAAGACTGAGTCCTCTCGTTCTGCCACTGGCTGCCTAAAAGAAGAGACCAACTCCCACTTGACTACAACCTCCTTTCAGCGATAAGGTCTCTCCTGAACTTCCTCTCCTCTAGACTAATTCATTTGGAATGGAAGATATACTACGCTGTAGTTGTTTTGAGAAAGAAGAAAGGAGTAAAGAAGACAAAATGTGATTAAAAAGGAAAATATTTTTGTGGGAGAACGTCTTGTCTAGCAGACCAGCTTCATTCTTTTCTCTGTCCTACCATGCAGGCAGTGATTGCCTGCTGGCATGTCTGAAGGCACAGGAACTGCTGCACTGCACTTCTGATAAATTGTCTTATCCTGTGTGAGAGCCATACAGAAGAGCCTGGAAACCACACTGTTTTGCTTGGTCTAGATTTAATGGTCAAGCACTCTAGATGCTTTGGACAGAAAAATCTACCTTGTCCTGAAGAGAATGCACTGACAAATGACAAGGGCTCCAGCACTTCCAATTTAAAATTTTCTTCCTGGTGCTAGAAAAAGATACAAAGATACGTTTCACGCAGTTTAACAAGACCAAGTGTAAGATGTTGCACTTGATTTGTGGCAATTCTCAGTATTGACACAGGCTGGGGAAAAACAGATCGAGAGCATCCCTGCCAAGAAGGACTTTGGGTGCTGGTGAATGAGAGGCTGGACATGACCCAGCAATGTTCATTCACTGCTCAGAAGACCAAATCTGACCTGGGCTGTGTCAAAAGTAGCATGGGGAGCAGGTCGAGGGAGACAATTCTTCCCTCTACTCTGCTCTGTTGAGAGCTCATCTGGAACGCTGCGTTCATCTCTGGGGTCCCCCAGAGGGCCTTCCCGTGAGGGAAGGCTGAGAGGGCTGGCTTTGTTCAGCATGGAAAAGAGAAGCCTTCTGGGTGACTTAATTGCATTCTTCCAGCACCTGAAGGGAGCCTACAAAGAAGAAGAAAAGGGACTATTTGCAAGAGCATGTGCTGACAGGACAGGGGGCAATGGCTTCAGCCTAAAAGGGAGTTGATTGATATGTTGTATTAAGAAAAAATTCTTTACTGAGGGTGGTGAGTCACTGAAACAGGTTGCTCAGAGAAGCTGTGGATGTTCCATCCCAGGAAGTGTTTAAGAGCAATTTGGATGAAGTTCTGAGCAACCTAGTCTAGTAAAAGGTATCCCTATCCATGGCAGACAGGGTTGGAACTAGATTGCCTTTAAAGTCCCTTCCAACTCAGGTCATTCTGTCAATCTATGACACAATGAATACTTAAGCTGCAAGGCAAATAGACTATTTTAAGGCTCTTTACTTGTCTAGGTGTAGCACAGTTTTGTGGTTGTTTGTTGCTGGGGCTCCTGGATACTGCCAATAAATCAAACAAAATTTATGTCACTAGTGTTTGAGAGATTAGCTGTTTCACTGGGACTATGTACAAGCAGTACCCTTTTTCAAAAAGCAAATGAACGCTTGAAAAGGAACATCTTTTATACTCTTAGAGGTATTGAGACTTGGAGATGGAGCAAACATAGTGGTTTCCCCTGTAAGAAGATTGATATTGATGTGAGTGAAAGCCAATAAACAGCTTCTGAGAAGGATTTAAAAATTTGTGTTCTAAATCTGCTTTCCCCACTATGTTCTTCTGGCACATACTTTTCATTGTCACCAATATTAGATGATGCTGAAAAAGATGAAGGCTTAATTCAAAATCAAAGAAGGGGTGACTTTTCAACTTTTTCTCAGAAAGGAATTGATGGGTCCTGGTGTCCTATCCTTCTTTTTTCAAACAGTCTCCAGAATTCTTAAATTACTCTTTGTCACATAGTATAATTACTTTGCTTTAACCTTCCTCTCCTTTGTCCTGTATGTTAATTTATTCACCTAGCTTACAATGCCAGAAGAAGATGAAGGTTTAAGTGCAGGATTCACAAACTTACTGTTCCCATGCCTGTCCCACCAAGAGCCTGTGCTCTCAGGCAGTGTCTGTATCTAAGAAGCCAGGAGTAAGGTGAAGACATGTTGGTCTTTTCACAGGAGGTATGCTCAAACTAGGCATACACTGCCTGCATTCAAATACTTTTTCTGTTTAAATAATAGCAACTTGAACCAAATGTTTTATTCACAAGAATTCAACAACTTGGGTAGAAAACCAAAGGGAACTGGACTAGGTGCCCAGCTCCAGATTTATGGTGGAAAATCAGAGGCAGAGATGAAAGACAGTGTCAAACTCAGATTTGACACTTTGGTGCTTGCTGGTATGAACGCCATATGTACATTTCCTCTTAAATCCAGCTTTAATTCTGTGTGAGGTGCCTGGGTCCTTAGCTGTAAACCCCAGAATTTTATTCCTAGGGAATGACTGAAGTACTATGTATTGTGAAAACAGGAGAGATTCAAAGCCCAATATGTGATCATCTGAATGCAATTATAAACCTCCAGAATGAGTTCTTAGATGTGGATTTATTCTGCACAATGGGAAAAGATACAAAGCAGCCACATCCTCTGGAATACAGTGTTGCAGGTCACTGCATCTTCAGCTGTGATTCATTTAGAAAAGAAGAGGAAATAGACCCTTATAATACCAACTACTATCAATTTCCTGAGTAATGGCTATCCAGCTAGCTGGGGTTAACACACAGATCTTGCAATGCAAGAGTAAGTCTTCAAATCATGTAGATACTTTATACTAATTTTTCAGTATTTGTGATGTTTTGTTCTTTATTCCTTGACTTTCATTCTGAACCTCAAAACACATCACTTTTGAGCTATATTTTATCTCAGGAGACATGGGTACCAATCCTGCCTTGAAAAGTTTGGGGAAATTGATTCCACTCTCCTTCTCATGACTCCAGTAATTTTGTAAACATCCTGGCTCAATGCTTTGTGGGGAGCACAAAGCCAGACTAATTATATGCAGTTGGTAACACATAGTTGGGATTAAGAAAGTCAAGGAAGATTTTCATACAGTTCAGTTAAACTTTGTAACTAACACATCTTTACGATGCTTCCAATTAACTATGAACAATGCGTGTTCCACATCTAAAAGTAAACAGAATAATTCTTGGTGATTTCCTGTTCAATGTAGGTTGTGAAATGTCAGCATGCCAGAAACAAGCAAATATTGAGACAGCACAGCATTTGAGGTAATAAAGCCACAAGAAGCACACATTTCTGTCTACTTCCTCTTTAATATTCCCGATACAGAAATGAAAATAACACATCATAGCAGATTGTGTTGAATTGGAACAGAGTCATCTGGCTTTTCATTGCCTCTGTTGAGTAGGACAGCTCTGTGGGTTTTTTGTAGAACAGAGGTGGATAACCTCCCAAATGCAATAAAACAAAGAGTAGATGAAATTTGGATGCTCTTGGCATAAAAAATCATGCATCTTTAGGCTCCTGAGATAAACAGTTTGTACCAAAATTTGGCTCTTTACACGTATTGCCAAGCATCTAACCAAAGTATGCTAGTTTCTGAACAAAGGAAAGGAAAAACAAATAGTTAAAAAGATGGGAAAGTAGCATCCTCACCAGGAGGGAAGGCAAGGATGTATATGATGAATCATTCACCCCGGTACTGTTAGCAGGACGTGTATGAATTTTCTTTAGAGGTTTCACTACCATTCCTGCACTCATGTAGTTTACTTTGGCATAGTAGAACATACAAGACAGTAAGTGTACAAAGCCTCTCAGATGGTCTTAAAGCAGTCTTCAAAGGAGCTTTGGTGTTAATTTTTAGTGACAAATTTAGGAATTAATGTGTAATTGGTAATAATCACTTTCTCTTTGCAATTTGCTAATTCCATCAAGTAAAGGTTTGTTCACACACAGGTTGTATTTTCATAATTGTAAGAAGATAGTGTGTTACATATGTTTCCTGTCTCGATATCTTGCATGAATTCAGCTATAGTGCTGTACCTAGCTAGAACGTATTCATAAGGCAGATGTATTCCTAAGGATAAAGAGAGGAGTTACTGCAGTAGTATGACACAAAGCTACTTACATCTGTGTCCACACGGGGACAGTGCAGTTCCACCAGACAGACAGATTAAGAAACCGTTTCATCCTAGAAAGGATGGAAGATCTTCCCTGACTTGTCTCTCTGAGCCTCAGTATAAATTGTACAGACCTAGGTCTTGAACACCCTCCTACACATCAAATCACTTCATGGAGCAGAAAACCTTAGACTGTTTTTGTAGTAGTTTTTGTTTCTGCCAGGGTATTTAATTTATCTGAATTACCGAGAGGGACAAAAAGACCCCAGACTGGAGCTTGTGCTATTAGTTGTGTTAGGTCAGTTCATCTTACCACATTTTTCTTTCATCTTGAAGAAATGTACCTTTTATTCATCTTGGAGTTGTGCTTGTGCATATAGGGAGAATTTAAATCGAGGACTGTGGAAAGTCAAATCTTCAGAAATATTTTGCAGGTTAAATGGGCCATGATGAGAGTTTTGTAAGAAAAATTAGGAACTTGTCTATTCCTTGCTCTCACATGTTTAGCATTTTCTTTTGCATTGAGCAAATTATTCAGTCCTCAAACCTTTATGTCCCCCAGCAAGGAATTTTCAGTCAAAGAAACAAAAAATCCATGAAAAAGCTTTTTGTTAAACTTTCATGGACCTTTGTTGTCCTGAATAGCATGTAGTGTTCTGCAGAATGTTATTCTCAATTGGACTGTAAGACTAGATCTATGTTAAATAAAAAAAAGTGTTTGCTCATATTCAAGTAAATATAAGAGACAATTGCTTTCTGTGATGGTATTGGAAGATAATGTGTCATTGTTCTCTTCTTTTGAAGCAGATAGGTTTCCTTATGAAGCAATATTGGCCATTAATGCAATAGATATTATGGCTAAATTTCTGCAAATTGGCCAAACAGCCCTGTAAAACAGTTGTTTTCTCCTTTCCAGGAATGTAGCTAAGTACTGAATTGACTCACTTCTTTCCAACTGTTTGCTGTGAGAATACCAATTCAAACAAACCACAGAACCTCTGCCCTCCCTTTCTTTTCTTCTTTGGTGCTTTAAAGTTTAAATGACCTGTAGCATCTAACTAGTCAGAGAAGGATGCCATCAATGTAAGAACTGTAAGGAGCTTTGAGAGCACCTCTGTGCCTGAAGCACCTTGTCAACATGCCTTATTTCACAACTGTTGTGGGAATAAAGTATTTCAGTCTTCAAGATACTGTAGGGTGAGCCTTGTGCAGAATCAGGAAAGACTAATATACTACAGATACCATATGTCTGCTCTCTACAGCCCTTAATGAAATTCCTCCAGTCAATGTCCAAGAGGATTTTTCATACGGCCTCCAAGGGAAGCTACAATATAGCTAGAGACAGGCAGTCCTCTTGATTCCCCTGGGCAAAGGGAAAGAGAGAAGAGACAACATTTCCTTCCTCGCCACCTCTGACCTGAAAGGTAATAGTAAGATTGGGAAGATGAGTATAGACCATGGTCCTTGTCAAATAACTGCGAGATTTCAGAGAATAAAATAAGGATGTAAGAAGTGTGGGGACATCCTTCCCATCTTTTTATGGAAGGTGTTAGTAGCTTACTTGGGTCCTTCCTCCTCATTAAGCCCCTGTGGACTTCTCCTTGATAGGTCGAGACCAGACAGAAGAATCAGCTCTCCATTATGATCTTCAAACAGGATTTAGAAGCAACTGTGCTATTAGAGGGCTACAACCTAGTTGACATTTCTGAAAGTTGGTGGGATGAATTGCATGACTGAGTGTGGCTCAGAAGCGTTCAGAAGGGACAGGCAAGGAAGGAGGGGTAGAGGGATGTCCTCTACATCTAGAAATGGTCGTGAAGGGCTTTCTCTGAACAGTCACAAACAGGTCTTATGGGTGAGAAATCAGAGACTGAGGCAACAAAGGGAACCTTGTGTTTGGTGCCTATTACAGGCTGCCTAACCAAGGGGAGCCTAGTGGTGACAAAGCCATCTTACTCCAGCTACAAGAGGCATCAAATTTACAATCTCTTTTCCTTCTGGAGGACTTCAACCCCTGACATCTGCTGGAAAAGTACCATGTCTAGATGTAGACAGCAGACTACTGGAATGCATGGAAGATATCTTCTTAAGCCAAGTAAAAGCCCTACCAGAGGAGACCTGTTGCTGGGCCTCATGGTCACCAATACAAGAGGGCTGATGGGTAACATCAAAATTGGAGGCAGCCATGGCCACAGTGAAGATGCACTGGTGGAGCCAGCAGCCCTGAAAGATATGAGACAGAAAGAGTAAAGTCAGGATCCTGAACTTTAGGAAAGAAAATTCCATCTGTTCAAGGAATTAGTGTAGGACCGCTGCTGAAACTGGCCTCAGGAACAAGAACAGAGCTGGCAGATCTCTAAGGACACTTCCCATAGAGCACAAGAGCTCTTGATCCACATGTGTAAAAAACAAGGAAAGGAAGGCAAGCAATGAGCATGGATAAGTCAGACTAAAGGACAAGAAAGTTTAGACCCATGGCTGGGTATTGTGGGAAGAATATAAGGACAATGCCTAGCTGTGCAGGGATTGGGTCAGGAAGTCCAACGCGCAGCTAGAGCTGAACTTGACAAGCGACACAAAGAAGTGCTTCTTACAGATATGTCAGCCAGAAAAAGAAGGTCAAAGAAGGAGTACTGCCCTCTCTTAAACAGGGCTGGTAAACTGGTAACAACAGAGGAGAAGACCAAGGTACTCAACAAGTGTTTTTCCTCAGCCTTTTGTGTCAATCTCTCTTTCCACACTTCTTGAGCAGGTGGACCATGAGGCAGGGATTGGGAGAGAAAAGGTCAGATTTGTGACCACTCGAGGAACCTGAATATACAAAAGTCTATGGGATCCGACAAGATACACTCCAGACTCCAGAGGGAAATGGCTGGTGTAGTTGTCAAGCCACCCTCCATGATATTTGAAAAGTCATGGGAGTCAAGTGAAGTCTCCATTGAATGGAAAAAGGGAAATATTTGCATCCATTTTTAGAAAGAGTAGAAAGGAGGACCCTAGGAACTATTGACTTGTCAGACTCAGCTCTTTGCTGGTGAAGATCATGGAACATATCCTTCTAGACGCTATGCTAAGACAGGAAGGTGATTCAAGACACCCAGCATGGCTTCATCAAGGACAAGTCCTGTCTGACCAACGAAGTAACATTCTATGATGGGGTGGTAGTGCACAAAGGAAGAGCTATGGATGTCATTTATCTGGACTTCTGTAAAGCCTTTGATACAATCCCCCACAACATCCTTCTCTCTAGACTGGAAAGAGATGGATTCTATAGGCGGACTGTTCATTGGAGAATTGGTTGGGTGGTCATATCCAGAGGGTAGTAGTCAACAGCTCAGTGTGCCAATGGGCATTAGTGACAAGTGGTGCCCCTCAGGGGACATTACTGAGACCAGAGTTTTTTAATGTCTTTATCAATGACATAGAAAAGGGATCAAGTGCACCCTCAGCACATATGCAGAGGTCCCCAAGCTGACTAGTGTGATTTACACACCTGAAAAATGGGATGCCTTCCAGAGGGACCTGGCCAAGCTGGAGAAGTGGGTACATGTGAAGGTCAAGAGAATCAACAAGGCCAAGTGCAAGATGCAGCACTTAGGTCAGAACAACATCTAGGATCAATTCAGGCTGGAAGATGAGCAGATCAGCCTTGATGAGAAGGACACGGGGGTGCTGGTGGATGAGAAGCTAGACACGACCCAGCAATGTGCACTCACAGACCAGAAACAAATTGTATCCTGGGCTTCACCAAGAGCAGTGTGCACAGCAAGGTGAGGGAGGCAATTCTGTCCCTCTGCTCTGCTCTGGTGACACCTCATTTGGAATGCTGCATCCAGCTCTGGATTGACCAGCACAGGAAGGACATGGACATGTTAGAGGGAGTCCAGAGGAAGGAATCAAAAAATGAGTAGACATTTTGAATGCCTCTCTGATGACAAAAGACTGAGAGAGCTGGGCATGTTTAACCTGGAGAAAAGAAGGCCCCAAGGACACATTATTGCACCTTCTAGTACCTAAAGGGGGGTTATAAGAAAGTTAGAGAGGGACTTTTTAGAGGAGCATGCAGTGACAGGCCAAGGGGAAATGGCTTTAAATTGAAAGAGGTTAGATTCAGCATACACAAAAATAAAACTTTATAAAGAGGCTGGTGAAATACTGGAACAGGTTTCCCCAAAAAGCTTTGGAAGTTTTGTTGATAGAAACATTTGAGGTCAGGCTGGATGGGGCTCTGAGTAACCTGACTTAGTTGAATATAGTCCTAATTGCTGGAGGGTTTGGACTAGATGATCTTGAAAGGATCCTTCCAACCCAATCCATTCTATGATTGTATGTTCCTATTGTATGCTCTTGTCATACTCATCAGTTGGAATACATAAGGCTGGGGAACAACTTTGAGGTGTGAACTTCTCAAATGTTTTTATTTTTTTCTCCTCTCCTGTGCAAGCAGGGCTTTATCAGGTTTCCTAAGTGAAACATGTGGTCTCTGTAACCAGTGCAGTCCATTCAAATACAAAAAGCTAGTGAAGAACCAGGGCTCCATGCAATGTTGTGGATAGGACTCTGTAGGGACTCAGGAGGGCAGACCTGAAGTTATTTTCATGAATGAACCTTGCCCTAACAAACCATTCTGAGTTTAGTGTTTTCATGGAAACAAGAATATTTACTTGATCCTTTAATGGCCATATAGACTCTGGAGCAACTGTAGTGTCTAATACACTGTTTTTTTGCCTAAGTGGATTATGATCAGTAGAGATAATTATGCAAATAGCTAATCACAATCACCTGCCTTTCAGATTTTGAAGTGCTTGAAGTGTTTTCTTATAGACTGAAGAAATACATTTGGTTCAGATGTGCCGCACCAGATCTGCATGTTAAAAAGTACTCCTTCTGTGTGTGAAATACAGAAAGTTCTGGTCCTGTCTAGCATAGATGAGACAAACTGCTGGATGCCACAAATTTGTGCTTAATAGGAGAAGAATGCTTTCTGCGTATTTGCAGAGTTTCATTTCAGCCCAAATGGAGTTTCATATAGTAAAGTGCTAGCACAAAATATTTTAATATTTCCATAAAGCAGCATTCTGATGGCCTGTTTCCTACCACTGCTTCAGAGGAGGAACTCTGATTAAATTTAAGTTTTGATTGTTTTAAAAGGAGCTCTGTTTATAAGAATGCTAATTCTCTAAGAAAGACCATGCTACTCATTACAAGATGAAACATTTATGATTGGAGAGCTTTATGCTATTATTAAATACATTTGAGGGTTTATAATATCTTTTATTATGTTCATAGCTACATATTAATGCAGTGATTAGTTAATGAGTATTACACGATGAAGGATATTAACATTAGAACAAAATGATCCAACTAACCAATTTTTTTGTTTTATGGGAAACGTGAACTGAAACACTCTGTAAATTGCTCATTTACAA
Source organism: Serilophus lunatus (assembly GCA_013399895.1). Lineage (NCBI taxonomy): Eukaryota > Metazoa > Chordata > Aves > Passeriformes > Eurylaimidae > Serilophus > Serilophus lunatus. The sequence continues at coordinate 84,819 of VXBA01004827.1, read as the reverse complement.
TAAATTACAACTTACCAGGACAAATATCTGTACAGACTTCACAGATGCAGTCTCCAAAATGTACAAGTAGTTGGAAAGTATACTTTTTATGCTTTTGACTAGTAAACTGGTATTAGTTGAATCTGGGCTGTTCATACTGCGAGTAAACAGTTTCATAGGAAGCAAGCCCTACACTGGCATTTCTCTTCTGGCTTCCCTGGACATTCAGACTAAAAAGAAGTTTAAAATTACTTTACAGTCCTTTAATACAAGCAGTTTTGTTTCAGTTGATGAAGTCAAATCTCAGATTTCATTACAAAGCAAATGTAACTGTAGGGAAAAAAACCCCTGTTGAATTTGCATAGAGCTGAAAGTATTTCTGAAGGGCATGTCTTTAAACTGTATGTATAGGTTGTAGACTCTACATTACTTTTTCAGGAAGAGATTTTTATTATCACTGATCAGGACATTGCATGAATAGGAAGGCAGAGAAACAAGTCTTACATGAGTAGTTACTGGTTTTCCACCAGAAGAAATATTGTCCTTGAGAAAGAAAATGTAGTTTGTTATGCATGGAGGCAGTGGCAGCAGTGGCCTTTTCTTGCTCGGAGTTCATCACAACACAGCCATATTGTGTTACTATATACCTGCCTCTACGACATATGTTGTGTCAAAGTGTAATATAGCAAATTTTAACCAATATTTTAATAAGATAATGAAAGAATAACATGGGGAAATGCTATCGCCAGAAAGCATCATGCTATCAAAGGGGTTACTACATTCGAAATGATGCTTCAGGCTCAGGACACCTCTCCTGTTTTGGAATTTTGACTCAGCCAAATTATCTGTTTTGACTTACTGCAGCTGCACCTTCACTCTACATATTGTGCTTCAGAACGGAGGGGAAGAATAGCAGCTGCGGTTGGGTCTTGCACTTGTTCAAGCTGTAGTATACAACTGGAGATTTTATTTTTTCCCTGGTTTTTGATATTAGGAGATAGTGGTTACACTAAGTTATGTATCCTCGGAGTTCTGGAGATATGATTCTGGATTCTGCTGTTGGATGAAATAATGATCTTTATGAGCTCCTGTCACTGGAGAGCAACATGTGTTTCCAACCTATGTGATCTCACCAGTGACTTTTTGGGAAGGCATCTTTTTGGGTTTTCTGCATGTAAGTGTCCTTTTTGCACATGCTGGCTCTCCACTGTCAGCGACATCAGAGCCATTGGCCTCAGAGGGATGACTAATATATTCCACTCAAATATAAACAGATACTTCCAGCATCATACGGAAGAGTTTTGGAAGGGCACAGAAAAGGGACCAAAGTACTTGTTTGCAACAAGTTAATGAAGATGGGTGCATAAGAACCTCTGCAGTACTGCAGAGGATAAGAACATCCAAATATGTTCTCAGTGCCAGCATGAACTTTGACAGCTAAATGCACCAGCCATTGAAACACATTTGATAGAAGCCAGCAAGGACAACCAAACTCTTACATTCTCTCTTTTCCTGTAGCACGGTTTATTGCTCCAGGCTGTGCTTGGCAATTAGCTGCAGTGAAGAGGCAGATGGATCTGCACTTGCTGAACTTATGACCCTGAAAATGTTTTATTCACTCCCTTGAAAGCCTGACTGCTTGGAAAAATGTGAAGGAGAGGTATAGGGATGATTTTTGTTGTGTTGACGAAGACTGCAAGAACAGAAACAAGTTTGTTTGTTTTTTTTTTTTTTTTTCTCCTATCTTAGGAAAATTGAACTGATATCTCCATCAATGGCTAGTTTATGGTATTTAGTTGGTATCTGCACTTGGATGTAGATTTCTTTGTTTCACAGTTCTCAAGCACTATTGTATATATAAGTAGCCGAAGGATAGGGTCTCTTTCTTGTTTCTTTGTATTCCTGCTCTTCTAATGTTTTCTGGTTTTAGTTGTGCTTTTGAAAGGTGCAAGAAAATTAAAGCTGCATGTAATTTCCCTCTTAAGTGATACTTATGAATGTGCTTGTGTTGTCACTGCAATGATATGGAGAAAATGTGTTCTGACATAAAAGGAGAAAAACATGCATTCTTCTCAAAATTCAGATCAAGTGAAAAATATATGTCCAACTAATTAACAGTTTCACACTTGATTTTTCTACTGTTTTAGATCTATAAGTATGACTCAAACACAGGAAAACTAGAGATAGTTTATTTGTTTTCTTATCATGTTATAGACAAATTTTTACCTAAGTTGTAACAAAATTATACTTTGCATTAAAGTCTGGTTTGTTATCATGGGAAAGTATTTCTCGTCTGAGAACACCAAAGCTTCCTGCGCTATCACGTGAATGGCAGAACTGATGCCTTAATAGGCCAGAAAGAACCCTCTAACACTCCTGTTTGAACATTCTTCATTTACAGCATTCTGGGTGCCCAGGATTCATTTTCAAATTATGCACACCTGATTACATAGGTTTTACAGTTTTGTACTATAATAGCTAGACATTATATCATTTGTCTCATCCACTTCCCAAATTGTCACTCACACTGTGCCACCCTCGCCATGCCTCTGACAAGCTTCCAAATCAGGTTAGGAGTCCCAGCAAGACCCCTGTCTTCCTCCTGTGTTCTTCCTCATTAATTTGGCACTGCAAGTAACTTGTTGAAAGCTGTACAATAATTAAAAAGCAAACTGGAATGAAACTCAAGATTCTGTAAGTGCAGCTCAGCGATTTGCATGGGAGACTGCCATTTCTTACTGGAATGTACTGCAGTGACGTGTCCTATTTGGTATCTTTGAAACTCTCAGAATGGTTTCCCTAAGCAGATGCAGTATTCATGAAGCACCATTTGCTGTATACCTTGGTATAGTAGTTCAAATATTATTTTCTGCTAGCTGGATTTTCTGCTAGCTGGAAGATTTTTTATTTTTGCAAGTGTAGGAAGCTGGACAGAACTTGCGTTCAGAGGGATTTTTGTCTTTTTTTCTGGTAAGACATATTGGAATAATGAAGTCTGGTGTCCTCTGAAGCAGTTAATTTACATAAACAATTTCTCTCTTGCCAATAAATACAAAAAGATGGCACCTTGTTGCTCTATCTATTTGGTTTCTAAAATCTGAGCAGAATCAGAGGATCTAAAATCTGAGAATTCTAGCATAAGTGACTCTCCTGTGATGCTCAATTATTTGTGTTATGGATATTTCAACAGGAACTTTATTCTCATTTTGTTAGCAATTGCACATGAAATATGAAAGTGTTGTATGCATTCAGTTCTCATTTAAAATAACATAGTTTAATATAGTTTAATAACTATTATTCATGTTAAATAATATGGAAATACAGTTCACATATTGTTGAGAAAAAAGATAAATCACATGGAGTAAAAATGAAAAATCTTGGTAAACTTTTAGTAAACAGAAACTTCCCTACTAACACCACATTTAAACTTTACTTTTCAAGTTGCTAATTTTGAAAGGGTTAGTGAGTCAACACACGTTTTTTAAGTGAGAGAGGCTGGAGAGAAAACGTTTAAAATCCGATAGTATGCCAGGTAATCTTTACATGGCCTCTCTTGATTATTTAGGCTGTGTTTTAGCCTAAAGTGTAACACTTGCACAAAATGTATCTCACTTCTTTCTCTGGTCTTCTGTTTGTTTTGACATATCTTTCAAAATAGGTATATGAAAACAAGCCAAATGGGGCAATGTAGGCAGTACCTATTCATTGCTTTCCCTTTTAGAGTTTGTATAACTCCATACAAGTTTAACAGGCTTTTGTGATATCTCAGTGATGAGTCTCCACAAATTCATTTCATGTAGTAAAATTTCACCCAGGCCATAGGTGGATTTGAGTAGTGGGAGATTGTTTCTGGAAGATGTCTGATGGCAGAAAACTGGCGCAGTATCACAGTTGGGAAAGATCTCCTCTCCTCCTGGGGTATAGCTCCCCTCATCTGACTAGTGCCTGGCTAATTGTCCTCGTAAGTCATATTTTCCAACAGCTTGTAAACTATTATGTTTGAAAAGACCCGCATATTAAGTCCATTTTTAAAAGCAGTTTCTGAGATAACAACAGTAAGAACAGTCTTGGCTTAGTTTTGCAAGTCTTTGTTAGTGGGACCTTGACCATCTCCTGCTCCACCTGGATTGTAGCATTTGTTCCCCTCTAACATGCTTAGATTTCTATACATGCAATACAGAGGTGGCCCAGGTTGTCTTTTGTAGGCAGTGTGCTCACAGTGCAATTAGGACCATGCCATCCCCCTGTGCTTAGATGCAGACATGGGGCAAAGGCCCACATCCTCAGCTGGGTAGCCACAGGATGCTTCTGGGCATTCATGCACAATTCTGTGCTGGATTCCCTCTGCATGTCCAAAATGGGAATTTCAAAAGCTAGTTTCTTTTTTGAATGTTATCTACTGGTTTTGGATCCAGACACCTGCAGACTGACAGTCTCAGGCAGCAACTGCCTGCCAGTGGCACCAGTGGTTTGTCTCTGCCTAGCAGAAGTGTGAGAAAACACCTGAAATCAACTATTATTTGGTAGTGTGCCTGTATGCAGGTTTACAGCTAATGTGCAGCATGATGTACCCAGTTGCTGTGTGTTGTGTGTGTGGTTGGTGTAGCTTTGGTGTGGCTTTGGTGCCTTGCCAACAAGTAGGAGTGTTTGATTTCTCGGCTCATGGATCTTCTTCCTTTTGGGCTTCACAGTGAGGAAACTCTACATGAAATATCCTGGGGCTGATTGGTAGCAGAGAGTGGTGTCAACATCTGGACCTACACATGCAGAACAAATGTATCTGAGGGCCTCATCAAAACTAAAATTGAAAAGAAATTGTGAAATTCACAGACAGGTTTGTAGCCAGCCCAGGAGCCTTTCACCATTGTGTTTCCCCAGGTTTCTTCACCAACCTGAGTTGGAGCGTAGTTCGGCATTTCCATGTGGGACCTTGTGCGCCCCAGCTATTCCATGAGGTTTACAAAGCTGCTTATTTTACAGGGTTGTCAAGTTGATCTGGATTGGCTTTTTTTCACCTCTTTCTTTTTTTGGGGAAAGGAATGGGTGTACGTATATGGTCTTCTGCATTTTTTTTTTATGCAACCTAGCTAGTTTCACTGGATGTACTTCTATTACACACCTCAAATGGGTTGCAAAAACCCAGCCTGAGGATCAGGGACAAGTGGGCAGAAGGAACTGGTAATCTCTTAAACTGGTTGAGTTACTTGCGAAAGTGACATTAAAAGAGTCATTTTACGTTGCTGATTAATTAAAATAGACACCTACTCTTTAACATTCTTAAGCGTTTGTGTGCAGTACCCAAAGTGTATTTCACTGTACCAGGCTTTAGAAGAAAAAATAAGCGTTAAAATCTACATAAGGAGCACAAAAATAAGGCACAGATATGATAACATGATAATGGTTCTGTTTGCACTTTTACCTGTTCTTCATATTTAATGTGCATCTACCGAGATATTTTCATCTCTGAAGTGCTGCTTAGATGTAACACTGTGCTCCTTTCAGGCAGATACATTAATTTCAGGAGTGAGAAAACTGAGATACAAGAAAGAATTTGATAATTCGCCTGAATGAAATAATTTTGTAACAAATTTTTCTGAACTGACTGGTAACTTCTTGCCACACCTGATAACTGTGGGCTGTGTTTTCCCTGCAGCACCCTGGGGAGCAACAGGTAGCTCCAGCACTGAGGAAAAACTGTCCTGTTCAGAAACAGGGAGCACTGGAGGCTATGCCTGTGCCAGTGGGTTTGTGCTGCTCCGCTGCGCATTGTGGCACCAGGGGCTTCGGGAGAAGCCACTGTACAGTGCAGCGCTCATGTCCTCACATGGTGTATGGCCAGGTTTGGCTGTCCTCCAGGTCTATACTGAAGCCAGCTGTGCTGGCCTGTGCAGGCAGGCATACCCATAAAATTCTTGATATTTGTTTCTAAGTCTGGTTTTGGGCTGTTTGTCATATTTTCTGACCTGTGATTAAAAGTGTGATTGCAGCACATACAATTGTACATGAGCTAGCTTGAATTTAGCTAACCTGGATATTAATAGCTATAAAACTGAATAGCCAAATAGTGAAAAGCAAAAGTTCAAGTATTCTAAGCCATCACTTCCTCATTTTGTATGTATCAGGAGATTTTTTCCCTTAATTTTTATTGCTATAATATTAATGCTCAACACTAAATTTCTGGCATGTGCAAAGGAAGAAATGTAAAATCTGAAGTTACAGGTGTGAAAGACCATGCCTATGGACGCATTTACAGGTTTACATGAATATCCTTCCTTCCTGTACTTTCAGGTTAAAGGAATGGGTAAAAATAATAATAATTTCAGAATAAAAGCAAAATGCTTAAAGTATTTGTGTGGCAAACTGTGGCAGATTTTACTCATGTAGGAAAGCGTTTTGGCATACAATCTTTTGTGGTAAATAGGACACCTGTCTCCAGAAATCAGAGAGACAGTCGGCAGAAACATGATTACAACCAAGGTTTCCATGCTAAGGATATGGCTCCCTGGCTGAGAAAGGAACCGTGCCTGCTTTATTTTCTTGAAGGTAAACAGAAAGGTATACTTTTGAGTGGTGATCTCTACTTTGTGCTATGCACTGTGCTGTGCTTTTCATGGGACTAAGCCTGAGAAAGGGAACTGGGGTCAAAGCAATGGTTACAGCCAAGAGGGATCTTACTGAGAATGTGAGCCACATTTCTGTTTAGGACAAATGAATATGGAAATAGGATGCAACGAATAAGCAGACTGCTTTCAGGATATATAAAACACTGCAGAAGAACTTCTACTCTTAATGTGGAGTAACTCTACTGGTAAAATTTAGGCCAAGAAATTCAAGCTGAGAGCCAAAGTTAGTTATCCTAAATGAGAGCTACTTATAAGATAACTAAACGCATATATGTGGACATAAAAATTGCTTTTTTTCTTAAATACTTCCTGGAGTACATTGTTTCCTCAAGGCACTTTCATCTGCCATCTTCATCTGATGCCATCTGTTTCTTATTTGCATGTATGAAGTTGGTTTTTTTAATCACTTCAAGCAGTTACAGATATACATATGCAGAGTAATAGAGCAAAATAAAGCTCTTGCCTTTTGCTGTTGGTAAAATTGTATCTTGACATTACTGTATTTACTCAGTCAAAGTTAGTCCTTCTATTATAATGAAGAAGCGTCACCAGAATTTTCTTACTGTGAAGGAGCATGTGGAACCTCAGTAAAGGCTCTCACTTAAGATAATCCTTTTATGCTGCATCAGTAACTCTTTCTATAGAAATGTTTTAGGAAGAGAGGCCCATGGCCTGGAATAAACTCAACATTTAAAATACATGCACTATTGGTGAGATAAAACTGAAAGGAGATGAGATCTTTCATTAGTCAACTGCAAATCATGGATGTACTAGAACTCCTCTTTCATATTGCCACTTTCATGCAGTCCCACATTGCCATGAAAGACACTGTTGTGAGGAATGGGTCTTCAGCTGTTTTGAGAGCAAATGGTGTTAGGCCCAAAGAATTGTCTGTAATGTTTGCTGGAAATTGATTGATTTTTTTCTTTCTGAGCTTGCCTTCTTGAGCTTGTTTTCCTTTCTTGTGTAACAGGCACAAAAAACATCAGTAAGGCAGCATTAAGTCACTAGTGAACTTTGTGCCTGACAGGTCAAGATCTTCTGTGATTGATATATGCAACCTTTCCAATTCTTCCCTAAAAAGTCTTCACAGATGTTTTTTCCTAATTTTTTCCCCTTAATTGCCTGACAGATTGAAATATTTTGTTTATATCTTAACAGTCCTACTTTGGATGCTGTTTCCTTATGTAAAAAGTGTGCACATCCTAAATTAATAAAATAGCTTTACAGGACTGTTTTTATAAGAAAAATATGTCACAAGATCTTTGAAAGAAAACAAAAGACCTCTACATTTACCAGTGCAGTAACATTAGGTTTTGGAGACCTTAATACGAACAATTACTCTTAAGTTGATTAGCAATATTTGTCAGTTTCCTTTTATAAGACTTGGCTTGAGGCAAACCTCAGACTCTTCTGTTTTAGGCCTTCACTTATTTTTGCCTGAGTTAGGTTTTTTCTTTTTTGTTTTGCTTTGTTTTTCTTTTTCCAGGTCACTCCCTCATCGTCAAGCCCCATGAATAATTACTGGGATTTTATGTATACTGCTCCTTGGACTCTTGCTCTCCATTACAAATATTAGTGTCTCATTGAAACTGGCAGTCTGTGACTGAATGTCCTCAATGAACAGCAAATTATACTGAAAGCCTTTCAGTTTCCTTCAGGATAAAGACTCATACCTCTCATCTTTCTCAGCTGGTGGAAGTTCTTAGTTGATCTCTTAGGAGACAGGTGTTTTACATAAAAAATCCAAACTGTGTGGGCTGCTTTTTTTTAAAAAAAAAGTTTTACTTTATTGCTTGGGCTTTTCAGTTCAGACCAAGGCCATGCTAGTTTTTGTATCTGTTCACACATGCGCTTGCAGGCCTTTCCCCTAAACTCGAGGTACCTTCTAGTGAGTTGTCTCTCGCCACCACTGTGAGTCATTTGAATGCAAAAGCATGCATTGCCTATTCTTTTTGTATTCGCCACTTCCTGGTTTAGGTTTGCCATAGTCACAAACACATTGTCAATGTTGCAGGATTTAAAGAAGGATTAGCGTTTGGCTTGTGTAGCACCAGGAAATGTGAAGTATCTGCCTTTACCTCACAGCCCTGTACAAATGGTCTGGACAGAGAAGCCACCACTGCGTCAAGTATGGGGGAGTTAGCTAGAAAGAATGGACAGATGCATATAGCTGCATAATGAAATTCCAGAATAGTTCTTTGCTAAGGAAATCTTACACAGCAGAAAGTGAAGCTTCTTCATAGCAGAAGGGGAGCTGTGCCCCACAGGCAGTTGCTTATCCTTTAAGTAAGTAATTTTGCTTCTTTGTAACATTTATCTTTATTAGTATTTCATGTCTTTCGAAATGACATCTCTACATTCCTCTCTTTTTCAGACAAATCTTTGCGAAGGAATTTCACAATTTCAGTTGATTGTGGCTGAAGAAAATGTAGCCTGGTGGCATCATACAAAAACCCTAGAGCCACATATTGACTGTTGCTAGAGCTAGTTCATTTGCCTTGGGAGAAAGAGAGGGAGAAAAATTACAGTCTATTTCAGTTTTCATTTTTGTTCTTCACATTCAGGGAAAGAGAAAAAACATACAGCTATCTTTTTTTCTTTGTATTATTACCCGTGTCACATTAAGTTCAGATTCTTTGTTTAAAACAAGAAACAGTCAGAATTAATCATCAAAGACCTGGCTAGCTGCCAATTTATTTATTAATAAGTAGTATTTAATTTAATTATGACCCAAGTCCTTATTGTCTATGTTGCACTACTAATTACTGTTCTGGTTTATAGTTGTAGTAAATTTAACAAAGAAATTTTAATTAAAAAGATGTTTGAGCAGGGAGTAGGTTTGTTTACTTGTTATTTGAGATAACTAAGAGTGCAATCTGGTCTAATGATGTTTATTAGTCTATTCCTTGAGAAAGATGGTCTCACTGGAACTCTGGGGTTTCTGCTCCTCAGGTGCAATGCTGAGATAATTGTAGTTCTTCATGTTCAAGGCCATGATAGTGGTTACAGCATGAATGTTTTTGTTCTAGTGAATGATTATGTCTTCCTGACCATTCAATATTTGGCATGACTGAGTACTAGTTTCAGATTTTACTTAAGAGGGTTTCTTTTTAAAGTCTGACAAGTGATAAGATCAGCTAGAGTTACAGCTGTATGGAAAACATAAAAGAAACTCCTTTCAAAAAAAAAAAAAAACAACCCCAAAAAACCAACCAGGGGTAATGTCGCTAAAATGGATCACTAAGAAACAGATCATGACAGGAAAGTGTAAAATGCCACCAGCTAAGGTAACATCAGTTTTCTAGAAAAGACAAAAAATGAAGACCAAAGTCTAGGTAATTTTGCTTTTTATGACTTTGCATTGTAATATTGCACACAAACAACTAATGCAATGGACAGTGTAGAACTGTTCATTATCCCTGCATTCACTAGTGATTTACCTTTCTTTCTGTCCCTCTCGAGGGCTGTTCCTGTTCTGCTTTTCGTGGGGGACATCCACAGCCTCTTCCAGAACAGCCCAAGGATAGCTTGCTCAGCAGGCTGTGCCAGGCTGGCCACCGCCTATGGCTGGGATCCCTTTCATCCAAGGGATGACTGTCCACATCAGTATCCACTTGTGAATTAAGTGGTAGGTGACAGGTGTGTCAGTGCTGCAGCTAGAAAGAAACACTTCCAAAACGCACAAGGTAGTCCTGGACTTGGTTCCGTGGTTAGAAAGCAGAGTCTTGAAACACTGTTCTTTAGTGAGTTTGATCTGCTCCCAGCATCAATGGTTGTTCAGCTACTCCATCTCCCCCGGCACTGGAATTAGTGCCAATATTGTAAATAAGATGATGTTTACAAGAATCCTAGCACATTGCTTTTCCCAGATAAGCCTCTCATATGAAAGCTCCTTTGGGCTTGGTAGAGCAGTTTGGTGTCTCCAGAAGCCTGCATAGAAGTGGCTGAGCGCTGAAAGGGGTGATAGCACTGGCCTCACAGCTTCTAGAGAAAAGTGAAGCAAGTGGCTATGTGTCATGAGAGGGTGACTTCTGGCACATCTCAGGGAGCATGGTCATGATGGACATCTGTCTGGAGCTACACCTGTCCGGTGCTCTGGCCCTGCTGACCCGTGGCCATAGGGCACTACATGGAACTTGGCACCATAGGCTGTATCAGGGCAAGCTGGCAGTGCTGGCACAGACTAGCCTTGTTTCCTACTTCTTCATGTTGTCCTCCAAGTTCAATGAAGTCTGCTGTTTGTGCAGCCTCCAAGGGTTACTGCCATCTTTTAATACTTCTATCAGTGGCCTGAGCTGCAGGCTCAGGCCAAGTGTCTCATACAGATGTTTTGGAGGTTTTGACAGACCGGTGAGAAGGAAAACTTTCTCCTGGGAGGGCCTTTCTCCTTGTACTGGTTTGAGGGGGCAGGGATCGTGGGGGGTCAAAGGGGGCATGGGGCTTG
>VXBA01004827.1:34285-57514 GCA_013399895.1 Serilophus lunatus | reverse complement strand
TTGGGGGGGGAGGGGGGGGAACTTCCAGCAGCTTCTTGAAGAAGCCTCTCCCTCAGATCCCCCCTCACTGCTACCAAAACCTGGCCACAGAGAAACCAATACACCTAGACAAGCAGAAGGATAACCTCTTGCAATCACTACCAGCTTGTCATTGTGTCATCCTAGATGGATGGGCACAGGGTGGGAGGGAGTCCTCTGTTTTGTAGTGTCGAGGTGTGCAGAAGTGAGTCAGAGTCACATCGCTCCTTAGGTAGCGTTCAGTGTTCCATCACCCTGTGCAGGACCTGGCAGTCTTAACCTGCAGCTACAGGTCCTCTCAGATGCTTCCTTAAAACTTGTGGGAACCCCTGAGCTCTCTGCTGGGGGGGGGTGGGGGGGTGAGGGGAAATGCAGCCTGAGGTATATCCTTTATGTTGCTGCCAAGGAACATGGGTTTTGAGACTGTGAGTGTGGAAATTCTGCAAATACAAGATGTCCAAGAGCAGAAGGGAGAGAAAGGAAGTATAGGGGTAAGAAGTAACTTGTAGCTATTGTTCCCCATTGTTACTGTTTTGAGCAGTTCAGTTGAACAGATCTGGTGAAAACACTGTGCTGGGAAGGTTCTAGTGCTCCGTCATTGTCCTGCAGAGACTTAGTCCAGCTCCTCTATATCTCGGTTGGGGGTTTTGTTGTTTCAGTCCTTATGAAAACACAGGAAGTAACATCTTTTTAAAAATATTTTTACATTCAGGCAAGTGAGCTTTTCTTTGTGCAAAAAAGACAGCTTGACACTGCATGTGGTTTCTTAAAAAATTTGCCATTTGTTATTGGTTGACATTCATAAGTTTTTATGTGAAACACGGCTAACTCCGAGGAAACAACTCACAGACCACCCTCCCCCACCACCAGCAGAAAACTCCTCCTCTGAGCTATTAAGAGTTTTAGATAAACCCGTGGAACAGAGGATCAATTTGTAAACTAATTCACTGAAATAATTCCCATGAAAGATATCAAATACTGAGTAATTTTTCATGGCTCTCTTGATGCACCTGTTTTATTTACTTACGTGCTGGTTAACCTCGAAATAATTTTTTGGCTGATACTTTTGACAGAAAGGAAACCTGTGTAGTGTAACTTTGTTTGTAGCTCCTCTTTAGACCTACTGCCCACAGTAACAACCAAATGCCAATAAATCCAGAAAGTTTTAGTTTTTTAAGCTCTATTTTTTTAAATTATTCTCTTTTCTTTAGAAAACAGCCACAAATTAACCCAACTGATAACATGACATAATAATTTCACATGGGGCTTCCTGTCAGGTTGGCCAGCCAGGTAGCTGTGTGTCATCTGTGGCTTTTGGCATTGCTTCTCTTTCTTCTTCTTGTTTTCCTATGCAGCAGTTTGACATGATGTAACCTCTTAAAAGACTCACAGCCTGTAAAAACTGATCTCATCCTTTGGGGAGTAACTTTACTTTCCCTCCTGCAGCTCCCAAGGGCTCCAGATGCGTGTCTTAGTGTGAGGTTGAATCTTGACTAAAATTAATTTTCTTGTTAAAGGAGGGAATTATTTGTAGTTGTCATCCTCATTTTTAATCCAAACAAGAAAAATAGAACCAATGGCGACAGGAAGATTTGGCTTATTTTCATGCAGTGAGTTTGTAAGGTCACCAACTCCATATGGGCATGGGGGAATTTTGTGGTCTGCATACGGGAATGCATGATTCTGCTCCTCTGGACTTGTTGAATTGTTGCCAGGGTGTTGCTAACAGCTACAGTCAATAGGAAAGATCTCTTCTGACAGCGGTTCCCTGCTTGCTGCTGGAGATTAAACAGTTTCTTAGAAGCTGAAATGCCACATGTGAGAACAGGAATTTGTGTCCTGCAGGAAAGACACCATACTTTCAGAGACAACAGTTTAAATAGAACTTGCACAATAGATGCTAATTAGCTCCCCTAAAATCTCCACTATGACAAATTCTCGGCTTTGCCAGCCTGAGCAAGGGGAGGTGCCCAAAGATTTTCTTCTTGGCACTGTGCTGCCACTGTGAAACCTTCATGGCCCTCAGGTGATGGCAGATGCACAGGGGTGTTTCTCCGTATGCGATTCAGCTGTCTGCATTCAGCCAGGCTTCTGCTCCTTGGGACTGTCTGGTCATGCTCTTGAATTCATTTCAGTGCTTCTAGGCTTTCTTTGCTTTTCTGTTTCTCTTGAGAGCACCCAGATGTACACAATTGTGTTTCACCCCACTTTAAAAACCTTTTATTTGCAGCTAGTTCCCAGAAAAATAGCCGAATCCCTAGTTCGGTTTGAGTGTTGGGGTTTTTTCCCCCTTTGGAGTCTTGCTCAAGTCTCAGGCTGTCAGTGATTTGGGAAATGGATTCTATTGTTTAAACCTCCCTGGTGCACAAATGAGGTTGTTCTCCCTAAAAGGATGAAGGAATGGTGACTAGAGGCCACTCTGCTTCCATTAGGTCTTTTTGATCTCATGGATGGAAGAGAGCTTGAAGGTAGTTACTTCATACCACAGAACAGGTATAATTAGATTCACCAGTCTTGAATGAAATGTTGGATTAATCATTGTTGCTGCATTTTTTCTGCTGCATCAAATACACTGAGTAGACTTTTTTTGAATTTGCTCCAGAGAAAGCCTGAGCAAAAGGAAATAAATAATGTTAAGTTTGGTCTTCAAACCCTGAGCTGACCCTAGCTCACTTGACATTTCTTTGTAGTGCTTTGAGGAGTGCTTTTTAGACCTTCAAGCATGTAGTGCACTTGGCAGGAGCTTGGGGCCCTATTTTTGATATAAGGAGCACTTTCATCCAAGTCCAGATGAGCAATGGCCTACCTATCCTACTCTAAGATCATAAATAGTTTCACTGCAGTTGCTGGCAGTTGATAAGCTGCAGGCATGCAAGCCTTTGTGTAGCTTGGAGACTACAGCTTTGTGCAGATTGATAAATATTTTAAGTTTGGATTGAATTTAGCAGGTTTTGGGAATTTTTTGACTGTGTTTGTAAAATTTTCTTGCAGCAGGGAAAGAAATAGTTTCAACGGTTACAACCTATTGGAAGAGTAGTTAACACTTGTAGCCAAATTTGCAAGCTTATGCTGGACAGTTACTATTCCAGAAGATGTTTGCATGGGTTATGAAAAAGACAAGAATGCAAAAGAAAATCCTCTTGGGCTTGTCTTGTCTAATCTCATGGCATCTGAAAGTCCTTCTGGCTGTTAATTGTTAATTGGATGCAACTCACAGGAGGATGAAAGTATGAACAGAAGCCTACTCATCCAAACTTGAGGCACAGCTAGTCATTGTGGGCTCTGTCAGAGAAGAAACTGCTGTAACACAGTGGCAAGGCAAACAATTACCCTTTTATTTTTGTCTTGTTTAATTGCAAGAAATGTTATTTTAAAGTGCTGAACAAGTTATAATGATTCTGCTTTAGTACCCATACAGTGACACAAGCACTCTGAGGCAAGATGGGATGGAAACAGAAAGAATTGCTTTTGAGGGCAGAAGCGGACAGATGAGCTAAGTAGTCGATTTCAGATTTTGTGCATTTTTATTTAAGGATTACTGAAGAAAGGAATGTGAATTGAGAAGGAAAGTGAATGTGAAAGACTACTATGTATCATTAATTTTAAGTCACTTTTCATATCTGGTAGGCTCTACAAGGTGTAGAAATTGGTCTCATTGCTCTTTATTTCATTTTTATTTAGAGGAATCAATGCTTTTATGACTTTGAGGCAATTCTGAAGATTATGCCTCTAGTTTTGGGTCAGACCTAATGTCTTAGTAAAAACATGTAGTAATGTGTGCTCAGGGGCTATCTGAACTCATCAAACACTACAATTTATTTATAGAACATGTACCATGTTCATCATGAATATCATACTAAAGTTTTCAATTCTCTCTTCCTTTTCAGTTTAACATATTAAAGGGCAGCTGAGTGAAACATTCTCACCCATTTTCATCCATGTTCCCATAAACTAAGCAGTAATGACTTTAATTGTAAAATAAGTTATTATAATCTATACATGATTAATGTTTATTTTGATAATCAATTTATCAAAACACAAAAATATAATGAGGGACTGAAGAAAACACTTTTTTAAAATAAAAGTGAAAAATGTGTGCAATATTCTTGTTTCTTTGTGAGGTAAAACACCTTGGAGTGGACAGCAGCTGTTACAGTGTGTTAAGCAGTACTACTGGTAGGTGAACCTTTTTTTCAGCTAGAGGGAAATAATTCAAAACTATATTGGGAACTAGTGCTCTCGTTGCCAGCAAAGCTGAGATTTTATGTGGAAATAGTTTGCCTTCGGAAAGCTTTTCTGTGACAAGAACTTTGATTCTGCTTCATGGAAAAAATATCTGGAAGGCCTTTTAAATTAGGAGAATTAATTCCTTTTTATAGACTGAAACATCTAACTTTTACACTTAGGGCTTATTCAAGGAAAATCGTCTAGCGCTTTACTTTACTAAGCCATAGGTACCGTGAAAGGTTTTGGGAAAACTTTGCAATGATTTAGACAAAAATTCTGTTTTGTCTCATTCAGCAGGAAGAATGCTTATCATTGTGGCTGTTAAACTGTGAATTTTCTGAGGAGCACTCCATGTACAAGTTGATGATCTTGATCCATAAAAGCAGACTCTTAGACATGACTCATAAACTTGTCTGTGATTCTAATGTGTTCTCCAGTTTTGAGTAAATGAGTTGTCCAATGAGCTAAATAGGCCCTGTCAATGCTTTTATTTACATCCAAAGTATTGTGTTAACCTTGTGATAGGTAGTTGCACTGCATATGGCAGACAATGGACCAGTCCTACAGGGGCTGGTTTATGAGTCAATGTTACAGGAGCAGATTCAAATTACAAAGACTATATTCATTAATATTAACACATATTGTCCACTTTTGCTAATTTTGTTTTCTGGAGAAATTACCACAATGTTATCAAAAATAAGTTCCCTCATGTGCATGTAGAGTGTTGATTAGCAGTTTTAATGACTTTCAGTCATCTGTCTTCCTGGCTTTTGTGCTCTTTCTAGTCATTTAGAAAATCCTGAAAGGAAGACAAAACAAGGGCTTTTGAGACAGTGAAGTGAGACAGCTGATTAGTCCTAAGGAAGTTCCAAAGTAGATAAGCAGACTAGGTCAGATTTGTAATAAGGACAAAGATAAATCATTTAAAAGGATCATTCATTCTAGGGTGCAAAACATTTGACTGGAAGATTATCAAGTTTATACAAAAGCATGCTCAGGAACATTTGGATTAATAAATAACACAACTGAAACCTGCCTGTATGTCTTCAGTTCATAATTTGAGCTTGAAAAATGGATAATTCACTGAGCTATAAAGTCTGAAAAGAGGTTTTTAATGATTTCCTTTCCCTAAAACCAGACAGTAGATAAATGCAATAAAAAGCAGAAATGACTCAACTATCCAAAACTAGAAGGAAATGTAAGTGCCATCAGTGACTTTTGTTTGCTGCTTACAAAAGATGAATTGCATATTTATTTTTCCTCCTTTGATGACGGAGGAAATTCCTCCCTCACAATGTGAGCCATTGAATCTCCCACTGCAGATAGAACTACCTCCACTGTGTTTTGTGCAAAGGCACCTGCCATGGACAAAGTTTAACATATGTGCTTTCTGAGGTAATAATCACCTTTACAGAGAACCGTGTCTTTGAAAGAGTAGCACTACTGCCTCTTCATAACTTACTGCACCGTCTTCAGTGATGTTAGATCTGTACTGTCTTTGTTTGAAAAAGATAGTACCTCTGAAAAAAGTATTAGTTGTGTTTGATCACTACTTCTACATTTTTTTTTCATGAGGTTTGCTCAGCATGTAACATTAGACCAGACAAATTTTTCTTGTATTGATTCCTGTGGCACCAGCATCAAATGGGCAACACTTGTCTAATCTGTACATATGCATTTGCTGATCTGTACACATGCACATGTGCATGTCCACTTCTCATCAGGTAACTCTGAACTCCTTTTATCATCCTCAGAGAACAGGTGAAAAGTGGTAAAGCATGAGTAATGCTTTAGGTGTCTAAATTTCTGATAGCTGAATCTCACTTTGTATGTTGCTATTACCCCCATAGAATTACACTGGCAATACTGGGATGTTTCCACAGCCTATAGTTCACTGAAACACTTTAACAGTTTGATATTAGAATGTTGCTCTCACTCCACTAAGTGAAAACCTTTTAATATCAAAGGTTGCAGTAAAAATAGTTACACATATGATGTTCCTTCCAGTTACAGGCAGCCTGTAACTGAGCTATTGTCATGCACCCTGACTTGTGCAAGTCAGAAAGAAGTGTATGTGAGCATAAAAGGTTCTGCAGATAGGATAACTGCAGGCATTTTGATCCCTTCTCCACAGGGTTTCCCAATGTCCTCCTTCTCAGCCCATCGTTCCTGTCCCTATTCTACTCTCAAAGCTAAGCTCTTGTCATCACTGGAGAGGCAAAACTGAGTTTTGCTGACAGCAAGCACCTGAATGAGTTTTTTGAGACACAAACTATCTTCTGCACTATTTCCTTCCTGTTGCTATGTCTTAATGTTTTTCTGTTTTCCAGGATGTGCTAACTTGCAAAGCCCAGGATGGAGAATATTACTTTGGTAAAATCTAGGGCTGTTGGGAAAGTTGCCATTCCTTTATGACAGATTGCTCTGATTCAGTTTAGAAGGACCATATGTGGGGGTTTGAGAGGGCTTCGGGTCTTGGGGGTGGGCTTGCGGGGGTCCTTGGGCTTTGAGAAGGGAGAAAATGTGTAGGAGTGCCCACCTACCTTGTGTGTGAAATCCTGTTTTCCTTAAGAAAAGGGGTGGGGGGAGGCTGCTCTCAGCACGGGCTGCTCCCCCATCCCCCCACCCCCGCTGTTTCCTGGGGCTGTTTCCTTGCTCCTGCCTGCTCTCCGCCTGGGGGCCAGGGGCGGTGGCGGCCGGTGCCGGTGTTGGTCCCCACGGGCCGGGGAGGCAGCGGCGTGCCACTGTGCCAATTCGCAGCCACCAGTGCATGGCCCTGGGGCCATCTCGTGCCCCGCATGGTGTGTGGGGGTCCCCTAGACCCAGTGCAGGTGGCAGCCCAGGAGCACGGCCACGGGGCAGCCTTGGCATGCCCGTGGGTGGCAGTGGGGCGGCACAGTGGGTGTGGTCTTGGCAGCTCCTAGCTTGCAGGCAGAGACACGCTGTGGGGGCTGGCGCCGGACCCCGGCACAGCCACGGTCGGGCGCATGGGCATGGCTGCTGCTTGTGGACAGTGGCAGGGGGTCCAGCGCTGGCACTGTACTGGTGAAGGCCACGCAGAGGGGTGGAAGCTGCGCCGGGGCGTCCCTNAGCCCAGGAGCACGGCCACGGGGCAGCCTTGGCATGCCCGTGGGTGGCAGTGGGGCGGCACAGTGGGTGTGGTCTTGGCAGCTCCTAGCTTGCAGGCAGAGACACGCTGTGGGGGCTGGCGCCGGACCCCGGCACAGCCACGGTCGGGCGCATGGGCATGGCTGCTGCTTGTGGACAGTGGCAGGGGGTCCAGCGCTGGCACTGTACTGGTGAAGGCCACGCAGAGGGGTGGAAGCTGCGCCGGGGCGTCCCTGAAGTGCCCGCAGCCATGAAAACAAAGATGGCGCCTCGAGCCCTGGGTGCATGGTCTGAGGCGGGAACTGCCATTGTGCCTGGAGTGAAGATGCTGGAAGAGAGGCGGGGCTTGGCACCGCTGGCCAATTAGAAGATGGCTTAGCCAGGAAGAAGACAGCGAGATTCACGCGAGAGCTAGAGGGCTTAAAACGCCAAGCACGGAAGCCCTCCCTCTCTTTGGCTTCCGGCCCAGGGGCGAAGCACACAGCTCCTCTCCTCCTGGGTCTCAGACCCTTCGGTGTGACTCCACCCATTCCTCTCGGCACCGAAGTGATTTCCAGCTTGAAAGCGAGTAGCTACTTCCCAAAGGTGCCATGGGAGGGGGTCGCTTTTCTCTTGTTTTTGTGTTTTGCAGGAAACCTCGAGGGTCGGGAGTGACACCATCAGAGAAGAGGGAGCGAGATGGTTTCCCTACCCCTCCCCCTGTTTTCTCAGCTAGTCACCTAACTGGGGAAGCAGTTCCCTTTTTGTTTTTGTCCTTTTTTTCCCTTTTGTGTTTTCTGCACACCGAGTGTTTCTCTGTGTAAATTTTGGGGTCCCCGTGGTTTGTCTCTTCTTCCCTATTTTAAACCCCACGTAATAAACTGTTCCCTTGCTGACAATTTTGTTCAATCTTCTGTCATCTTTATTGTGCATGCCCCTTAGACGATAAAAAAGTAGTTCAAACCACCACACCATAGTTGCATGATACACACATAACTGTTTTCAGGTTAGTATCAGGACATGTTTCAAATACTTAGAAGTGCTCTTTAGTAATTTTCAGCATATATCAGTTGTAAGCTGTTAGAAAGCAGTCAGAAGTCTCCCTCCTTCAGTGTGCAAATGTATCAGAGCTCCTGTAAGGAACAGGCTTCCTTCTGCTGATAAAAGTGAGGTCATTCAAGCTGGAAGGGGAGGAATGGAACTTGATTTATGGCTCTTTTTTCTCTCTATCCAAGCTTGGGTTTTCATTCACTGGGCAAAGGAACTCATAGCCTCAAAGAAGTCCAAGGAATCTTCTTTAGTGTTACCCTCATGTTGTGGTGCGATCGGTGTGTGTGGTTGGGTTTTGTTTGTTTGTTTGTTTTTTCCCATGTGTGCGTTAGCTAAACAAGAGCGATGTTACTAATTTTTATTTCTTACACTTTTCCCCACTCATTTTATTTTCTTGATAGTGTATGTGCATTTCCAAGGGAGATTTGTTGGGGATCTCCTTGTTCTATTGAAAACAAACCAGATGCAATTCAGGAATCACTGCTAGAGAGGCGTTGGCATGGCTGATCCACGCACCGGAGAATGAATGAATCTCAGTCAGTTGATATGTTGCAATGTATTTATACAGTGTATCCACACTTACTGGTGAATAACTGTATTGTGAGAAGAGGGAAGACAACTCAATTCACAGAATAAATTTGGAATAAGTTGTACATTGTGTTCTTCCTCTACTTCCCTGTTGAGAAACAGTAGGCAAATTTAAGTAGATTTTCTCCCCTAACTCTTTTAGTTCTTTTGTGATAGCTCCTCTTTTATGTTCTTTCTTCCAGTTGTAATTTAACTTGTACACGGTCAGAAATATGGCTCACTAAAGGGAGGGAATTCATTGTGCAGTGTATTGAGAAGAAGAAAGGGGAGAAAAGGACAAAGAAGAAAGAGATATTTATTTTCACCTGTATAAGACCCTCCATTTTTTTAAGCTGCTATGATGGAGACATAAGGAGAAACAGATTGTTGTTGTTTTTAGCCATCTGCCCAGTATGCCACAGATAGATTCTATCAGCAGGGAGCTATTATCATTAGTTAAAAAAACAAACAACAACTCTCTTTAAATAGTTCCTCTCTCTCAAAAAAAAAAAAAAAAAAAAAGTAAGGAAGATACTTTTCACCCTTTGAGTATGTTTGGATATATCTTTCCCTATTAGGCTGAATTCTTGTGTTTGCAGAAGAGGCTCTGTCTCATGTCACATACTGAGCTGTCTGTCCATGCCTTTGAAGGATTATGAGAGATTCTCAGTAGAGACCAGCCAGCCCACTCAGCCTGGACATGGCTCCTGCTGCTCTGTGCTAACATGGCTCAGCTTGAGAAGTGTCCACACTGAACTGTAGTGCTACCACTATGTAACTCTGTAGGACTTCATTTTTATAACACTCCATCACCCCCCAATTTATGAGTGAACCCTGCTGAAATTACCATGTAGACACATTTCTGAACCAACCAGTTCTGTAGGCGAAGTTACCAAAAAAGGAAAAGTCAAGATTTTTGCAACTGAAATGTATAATTCTGTTCTTCATTCCCTATTTTTATCCCATCAACTGTAACAATAACACCATCTGCAATAATACATCTCTAATAATACATCTAATAATACATCTCTCCATAGCCATTTCTATACCATTTCCAGTGAAATCCCCTCTTAACTCCCACCTGTTGCATGAATGTCTGCCTTCATTTTAGAGAGATAGAGGTATTTAACTGCATGCTTCCAGACTGTATATTCATTCCCTGGGAGACTAAACAGCACCAGAATGTAGCTCTTCCTCCCATTGTTTCCCACTGTATCTTCTTGAGGCAGTATGCAGCAGCCTTGGTCCAAGGGCAATGCCTTGCAACAGGCACTGACTCCATTTGAAACTTTTCCTCTGCACCAAATAGTTTTGAGTTTGTGTTACACAACTTATTTTCATCTTTGCATGTCTTATTCTGTGCCCCACACAGAATTTTTAACCAAATCCTTGTGTAAACCTTCTCCTGCAGATTTCTGCTTACTGTCAGTGTATGTACATTAAACTAAGGATATGTGTACATTAGCTTGTATAACTTTTAGCAGGAAAAAGCAGCTACTGTTTTTTACCATGTTATAAGTGATGGCCTTATCCCATTTGGAGAAATGTACTGTTGCCTGGAATAAAAATAGGCAAAAAAACCCACAACACAAATTAATAGAGGTAAAAGTAAAAGGGCACCTTCTGCTGGGCATTGTCCCATGATTCAGGAGAGACTAAAACAACTATCTACTTACATTTATAACCTTCAAAACAACCCACCTACCAAAGTGTCCACCCCAAATTTGTAACTCCTATGTCTGCAAAGTATCCAGCCAGAATTCTTCTAGTTTCCTACATCAAATCCGTATCTTCCCCCCTTTCAAAGCAGATCCAGGAGTTTTCGGCCTATATTTTGTCTTGCTACCCCATTTTCTATAGGGAAGTATGTAAACATTCAGGAAAAGGCCTCACAAGAAAGTTTATAATTCAAGCTATGCAGTTAGACTGAAACTTTCCAAAAATATAAGGACAAACCCCAAGGCATCAGTACAGTTATAAATAGCCTCTGTCTTTGTAAAAATCTTTTATTTAATCTGTTGTACTTGTAATCTAGTCCTCCTTCAGCTCTCCCTTTTTGGTGTTCCTTATACAGGGCATAGGACACCTGCCAATGGAGTAGAAATCAATCTTCCCTTTTTTATCTCTTTATAGCAACTGACTTTTGAAGAGTAGGATAGATGAGGGTTAGTGCTTTCTCTTCAAAAGGTAATTTCAGGTGTAGAAAACACTTCTTAAATGGATGGATGAGGCAGTTTATGGTTACATACTTTCAAGCATAAAGAAAAGGAAGTGCATGAGAATGAAGATCTAAAAATAGCATTTAGTTGTGAGAAAGTGTAATAGGTGGTGGATCTATCATGAGTGATGTGTCTAGATGAAGAGAATTAAGGGCTAAGAGAAAAAGATGTTTTTGTTTGCAGGCTCTTTCACAGAACTAGTAGTTGATCTTATTTATGTGGACTGAACAACTAGAAACCATTGATATTGTTGGTAAGGGTTTTTTTTCTTAAATATTAATCTCACTCCCTGTTGCTTTGAAAATTCATCAAAGAACAGTGCACCATGAAGCCAAAGTGAATTTCTACACTAGTTGAAATCAGTTGAATAATTCACTTCTTGTAAAAACATAGCTCCAGTCCCACTGGAACCGCTTTCTCTGCTAATAAAAACCATAATAAGTACTTTGCAAGGATTTATTTTTTTGATTGGTCTTCTCTCTTCCAGGAATATCATTGAAGATTAGTAAAGACTTCCAAAAATACAAGTTTATTAGAAACATAAGATAAGGTTTTTATAGATTTTAGTCATAGTTATTTAATGTTATGAATTTTCTTAGTTATTTATTATTAAATTTTTAGAAGAGCAACATGATCTGCCAAATGTGAAATGAATCTTAAGTATATTGATATTAAAGTAAAATAAGGACGCTGAGATGTGAAATTTGTCCAATTTACAGGATATCTATATTGGATAATTCTCAGAATTCTTATCCATGACTTTTTAAAAACATGAAAATAAGGTCCTTTGGTTGCACAACAGTATAACTGAATTGGTAAAGATTCTCTTTTAAAGGAAATTTCAGGGGAAGGAGCATAGAATATAGTATGGTAGAAGGAAGAATTGTTCTGGTTTTCTTTCTTGCTTTTGATTCATATCTACATAAGACAAGGACCCAGGTACAAATAAGACCAGCCTAAACACTACCCTTGTATGGGCAGTACCTGCCAAGACAGAAGTCAAGGATAGTTTCGGAAAAGAAATGCCTTGGCCTTAGATTGATAAGGGATATCTGAGTGGGAAGCTTCTTTCTTTATGCAAACAGCAATTCTGCCTGCTGTGGATAGGGAAATGACAGGGGCAACTGATTTTGAGAACCAGGAACCGGTTTTCAGAGGGCAGATAGATTTGCAGCCTCTGGCTGGCCTGGTTTTGACATGTCATCACATCTTACTCCATCTAAACTGTAATGCTGTCATACTAAAATCCATGGAGAACTGATGTTTATAGCAGCATCGTTGTCTTTGAATACTGTACATGAGTGGGGCCAGGTGTCCCTTGCAGCTTCCATCCTGCTCTGCTGTTATATCCTTGCAGTGGTACTCCTGAGCCTGTGTTTTATACATCTCTTATAAGGAAGGAAAAATAGTCTGTTAGCATTCTGGTTTTTTTTGGAAGGGGGTGGACCTGACAGTGTTGCTACTTATCCAAAATCCTGGAACTCTTTCAGGAATGGTAAGTATTGGGTTAGTGCACCAGGATAAGAGTTTTGTTCTTTTTAAGGGTATATTTCAGTTCTGGAAAGTGGAGATAATGAAACGGGAAGAGGAATTACTATCTATGTAACAGTAACATATGTAAATCTACATAAGAATCCTGTCTGCTCAATCGGGTGCCAAAATTCACACCATCACGTCTATTCAGATAAATCTCCTGAGGCTTCTCAGCACATTTGGCAATCTTTGCTGTGCTGTTATTTTTTTCAGGTTTAAGTAAAAAACTGCAAAGCAGCTGCTGAGCTGTGAGAAGGGAGGACATGCTTTCAGACATACACTATAAAACATTTCTGACTGCTATTGTTGATCTGATTGAGCTTTTGACTAGAAAATTTCAGAGAATACATTTTAGGAATCCTTAAATAAAAGGCTTCTGAAAGGAAGGTTAGAGAGAGTTGAAGTAAAGAAAGAGAGGGATGGGTTAGAGGAAAATAAGTCAAAGAGGAAATAGTAGAATTTGGTAGGGGTTATGGAGAGGATTAAAGTTAATTGTCAAACAGTAGGTATCATGACAAAACTGTTTCAGATTTTAAGGAGTTTGACTTCAACGGACCTGCTTGAGGGAACAACAAAGACAGCAAAGCTTGGAAAAATTCTAAAAATCTTTTGAACAGATGTCCAGGTACAAACTTGAATGCCATGAAGCAACTTTGCCTGCCTTGTCCAGTGAGCACGGATACCTCAGGAGTTGTTGTCTCATGTTGAGGTCTCAGGGAGCAGTGGCCCTCTATTTGTCTTCAAGATGCTACACTGAAGTGCCCTGCTTGTCTATTTCGGCCTTTCTAGTTTGACAGGTTTTGTGAGTGTTTGCAACAGTGATGTCCTGTGCTGTAAATCCAGCTCAAGACTGCAGCTAGGATCAAGCTTGTGGGAAAGCCCAGTTCCTGCCGAGGAGAAGGTTTTCAAGAGCAACATTTTTTTGAACAAATTGTTGAAAGAATTTGACATACAAACTGCTTTTTGTCATTTGAAAGCAGGTGTCAGTCTCAGAATGAGAACCTGGGATCCTCTGTTTCACCTCTGCAAGCCACCACCCCTGGGCTGACTTCTCATCATCTGCGTCATCATAGTATTCTGCTCCTTGTCAGTAGGTCTAACTTTACTTAAACACTAGACTTTTCTTAATTTCAACCTACTTCACTCTGCACATGTAAGAATGGACTATATTCCGTTTAATTTAAAAGTTGAAGAATGTTTATTAAATTAAGGAAAAAAACCAACTAAGAATTATGGTTTGTATACACAGTGTCCAGAAGAGAAACAGATAATCACATTTATTATTTCACTAATTCTTTTGTTCTAATAGTTATGGGAATAAGAAACTAAAAATAAGTCTAGTGCAAGTTGTGCTAGAGCCTACAGCTGCTCAGTTAAGGCTACAAAAATCCCTCAGTGAATTTAATGGGACCAGAATTTTAAATGAAGAGATTATTCAGCCTTATAGCTGTGATAAATACAGATCAGGAGGTCTGTGCATTGCTGATGTAATGAATTAGTTGAAAGGAGTTGCCCAGGGTTCCTCATCTTGGCACCTTCTTTCTCAAGCAGTATGCATGGAACCTTTCCCAACAGAAATCCAAAGAGTACCAAACCTGTAAAAATCCAAAAATAAAAGCATTGTGGTCTAAAAGACTGGTCAAAACTACCCCACTACAATCTCACCTACAGTGTGTCAATAAGAGCTTTAGATACTAACGCACAGTGCATGGCCACTGCTATTGGTCTAGAGTAATATTACTCTACATGTTCATTTAATTACTTGTTAGCTTTGTTTAAAGGATGGTCTTGGAGTTTTCTCCAAGTTCATTCAATATCATCTGGTTTTACATTTGTGTTTTTTTTGCTATGGAGGCTATGGAGAAAGATTCCACCAGAATTTTATTTATGCCATGATTAAAAATAGGTATTGAATCAGACATTTAGTGCTGATGATGATCACCAACTTTTTTTTTTTTCATTTCAAATTCCATAGAAAAACCTGTCTACCAAAATCAAATGGACATACGTTTCAAGAGCTCACATGCGTACGCGGTGGCAGTACTAGCCTTTGCACCCTAACTCCCAGAGATTTTTTAAAGTCCTGAGACTTACGGCCATTGCTTTGGCACCTCCACGCCTTGGGCCAGATGGTGTGTGTGGATGCCTATGCTCCTGGCCAAGTGAACCACAATGTTGTGGTAAGTGAATGCAGTCCCTCTTCAAAAGCATTGTCAGCCAGACAGCTCAGACAACTGCCTGGGGATCTGCTTTCTGTATAAATATGTTGCAATCCTT
The DNA here is from genome assembly GCA_013399895.1 of Serilophus lunatus. Lineage (NCBI taxonomy): Eukaryota > Metazoa > Chordata > Aves > Passeriformes > Eurylaimidae > Serilophus > Serilophus lunatus. Next base: position 42,536 of record VXBA01004827.1, on the reverse strand, counting down.
AATCTTTCCACCTCTTTTCCAATCCTATATATACTTCTTGACATGTCTTGGGGGTTAGTTTTGGAGCTTTCCTAGTGCTTTCTTAGGCTTTCTTATACCTTTCCTTAATCATATTTTTCTCCGAGGAGTCTTCCTTACTGCAATAATTATGAGAACATTAGGCAAGTGCTTGACCAACTATCCACTTGTTTACATTAATCTATATATAGCTACTCTTCATTACTTGGTGATTAATGATCTTACACATACATAGGACCTGAGTTTGCAAAGACATTCCTAGTGGTTCTGTGAAGAAAGATAATGCAGGTACCCTCAAAAGAGCCGGGAGTGGAAGGATTTAGGAAAATTTATTTTCAAATGTGAGAACGCCAAAAAACTAAAGAACAATAAATCTAACAGTGCTAAAACCAGTGGGCCTTGGGGAAAGATATGTCCCCTGTTCTTCTCAAGGCTTTTATAACAATCCCTGGACTCTCCTATGGGGGTCTTCAGATGTGTCTGCAAGAACTTCTCTTCTTCTCATAGCAGGGAGAGCTTCTCTGGAATGCAGCAGGAGAAAAGCATCCAAAGCTGTCTCTGGGGAAAAAAGCTTCTTTGAGTCAAGAAAGTCTTCTAAGCAAAATGAACCCTAACTCATCCTAATAAATCTCGTGAAAAGGCTCTTCTACACTTGCAGGTTTTGATACTGCTCCTTTGCAAGGCCTACATGCAATCACCAAAAAGACTTGCAAGCTGGTGAAAGCCAGTATCTTGTGATTCCTTTAGAAGAGACTTGAAAAGAAAATTAATTTTACAAATTAATTTTAAAATCAGTTTTTGTGTTCTCTTGCTTACTGTGCTAAAGGTTTCTTTTAGAAATGAGAATGCTTGCAAGCTTGTATTTCCAGGACATGGCTTCTTCCTGATAGCTCTGCCTGCAGGTCATAGTCTAAAGATTCAGTAGTTCTTCCCTTAATGTGTCAAACAGATTTAGTGTGATGGAAGTGTTGAGACATATCCAGAGAGTTCAGATCTGAAGCTGGAAATTGAGCATTGGAACATTCCTGGCAGTTCTTCCTGATTCTTCAAATCCAATGAAACATTTGTCATTTTTTCCCATGCTCAGACATTGCAGAAAAACATCTTTTTTTGTACTTTTATTTTGGTCTGGACAGTGTCATGACTATAAGAAGAATTCTTGGAGGTGCCCCATCCCTTCACAGATAGCCAGATTTCCTTGCTAGCAACTGCCCACTAATGTGCTAAAAATTCTTTTGGATGTAAATGGTAAATTGCACAAAAATTTCCTAAAATGACCTCTGGCCTCAGTGATACCATGACCCATGGGACTAGGATTAGGATGGATAGAGAATGGTTACTTTCCCTTCTGTGTTCCTCAATATTTTGTCACAAAGACATGGATTGTCTCATTCTCCTTCAGTGATTTATGGCTGGTGATAACTTTGATAACTATTTCAACAATAATTTGCCATTCCTATTAAATCCATTGTAATTGCAATGTAACACATCAGTGATACCAGTGACATACATAATAATATATAATTATTTCTACAGGGTATTTTTTCTTCCTGACATGTACAGCACAGTTTTATTTTCATAAATGTGTAAAGAATGTACAGCAACTCACTTGGTTTGCATGAATTAGTGTTTCAAAAAGTAAAAGAGTAGCCAGACAAAAAATGACATTTGACTGTGTGCTATGAACTCATCCTTAGATGAATATAATAAAAATAATCTCAGTGTGTATTGATGGTGTGGTGGTCTCTTGTCATGGTTGGATGCACCTGATGAGCTGTGCATCTTCTGGGGTGATTTCCCCACAAAAGGCCAAGTGAGCTGGACAGGGCAGCAACTAAGAGCTTTTGCTAAAATTGAAGCCATATAAAAAGAGAAGGCGATAGAGATGAGGGAGAGAAAGAAGTATTTGTCTAAATGCTGTAGACCTTCAAGCTACACTCATTAGTTAAATAAGCCGACTTAACAAAAGATGGAGTAGGATGATTGGATCAGCTGACATATCATGGTGTGCTAGCTATCTCCAGGACACTGTGCAATTTCCTAGAGGAAAACAGTAATTAATTCATAATGAGACATCTCAGGCTTTGCAGAGACTTCTAAGAAATTTTTGACCTTCTCCCTCAGCCATTTTCTATGAGATGTTTCCATTGCGTTTTGCTTTTAAACTAGAGGCACTGGTAGCAGCCTGTTGAAACTTCACAGAAATATGGTGATATGGTAAAAGAGACTGACAGGCTGTTTCCCAGAACAGCTCTTGCCGCCCCAGAAACATTTCCCACCCTATAGCAACAATTTTTGAAAATCAGTGATCATACAAAAAGAAGCCAAAAAGATAAGCAGGAGTATACCCCAGCCTCCTATAAAATAGGAAATATAGCCCAGAAAAGTACTAGTAAGGTAGCCCTGAAAAACAAAGTGGAAGAAGAAGTTTTTAGGCTCTGACAGACTGCCAGAGGGAAGTTGGAGCTGTAAGCAGCCAGTGTTTGATGCTTGCTGCCACTGAAATTTATAAGGACTTCCTATATTTTCCATACAGAACTACCATTGGTTTTTCCTTCTAAATTCAGCAGTATCTCCCATTTAACTATGTCCAATGGCCTAAAAATTAGCAATGTGTGCTCAGGCGTGGGGTGTAGCATGGAAGTTTCAGATCGAACTCTGTAAAACTGTCAAAACACTTGCCTTTTCTCCTTAGAATAAACAAATGAATCATTAAATTGGGCAACCCTGCTCACCTGCCCTGTTTGCAGCACAGCACCTTTTATAGAACTCTGGGAGGACAACTGGGCTCTGTGCCTGAGGCCACTGGCCCCTTTCTGGTGTGTTCAGGTGGTATTGGTCCATCACAGGGTCTCAGCACTAGGAGAAAAGTGCTCAGTGGCTGTGGCAGATGTTTCTTGCTGCATTGCAGTACAGTACCATCAGGTGTTTGGTTTGTTTGATTAGTATGACAGTATAGTGGTGTCAGCACTGCTGCAGCTGTGCCTAATGGGGAGGAGTGCAAAGTGCATGAGTTGAGGTTGCTTACTCTCCTTGGTGTTAATGATGTTGATCCTAGACCTTACCAGATTCCTAGGCAGGAAGTGAGGGAGGAGCATGGAGCTTGGAGTGAGGGGGCTTCAGTTTTTAAAATCTGCAAAGTTTGCCTGTCTGAAAACTACCATCTGAAGATTGTGCCAAAGTGCATATCTGACCTCGACGAGCTGCACAGACTCAACAGACAAAAAAGAGAATCTTGGTCAAATTTGAATTCTACTGGTTTTTCTGGTGACTTAAATATTTACTGTAGTAACATACAGTGTCTGTGGGCCTCATGTCTCATCTGTGCTTTAAATTGCAGCCCAAAGAATTTCCATTTGATAACTGAAAGCACATGTTTAAAACAGCTTTTTTACATCTCCATAATGTAAAATTGAGCTATGTATGTATAACACAGCCTTTTCAAATTTTGTTGAAAATACATTGCTTCTGATTTGACTTTTCTTATGCCAAAGCTTTGGGTCTGACACATTTTTTCAGCCAAAGCTTTAGACAAATCCTATTTTTTTAATATTGGAAATGTTAAGCAAACTTGAAGGCAAATTATACTATAGTGCTGTATTATTTTATGACTTGTTGACAAGTTGTTTTTTAATAACATTATCTTTGCATTATTATTACATATGATATTCTTATTTTATTCTTACTTTTTATTTAAATAGACAAAAAATTCCAGTACAAAATTCTTCTGCATTGTTCTTGAATTTAATGGCATTGCTTTAGAACTGGTTCAGTTTTGTAACTTCCTCAACTGCATGAGTGCCAAATTTATGTTCTATGCATCTCTAGGCAATGTTTCCTAAAAGTAATCCATAAACACTTATAATAAAAACACTTCTGCTTTTAATATAAGGGTTCAGAAAAAAGAGAGCTCTTCCTAGCATTCCATATGAAAACTGTGTATGCTCCCACATAACTTGCAAAACACTGTAAGAGTTATCCAAACAAGTGCAATTTTCTGAATTGCAGTTTTCTTACAAGCCTAGACACCTATTTTCTCCTAAACACCCCCAAATTTCATCTGAATGTTTTGCAACAAAGCCCTTGTTCTCATGCAGGTTGAGTTATCTTCAGATTAATTTTTGAAGCTGAAAGCTTTCCATCTGAGTCATGCTTTGAGAGATCTAGGCACATTCAGTGACCAACAGTATATACAATTATAGTGTGTTGTAGGGTAAAAAGGTAATCCGGGGTATAGTTGCTTTAACAAATGTGTAAATGGACCTGCAACGCCAAAAACACAGCGTTTAGGGGTAATTGTTTTCTTGGATAACTAAGATTAATATTTTAGAGTTTAGCTAGCATGACCTCCAAAACACACTTGCTGGATGTTTCTTTCAGCCTGATGATCCATCTTTTTGATTACAGTCCCTTATAAATCATATTACCTTGTGCACTTCAGTTGCATTTGCTGATACTATTTTGGCTTCTTTGGTAGTAATCATTTTAAGCTCCTGGAGTTTTTTTAATGAATATTGAATTAGTTTTTCTGAGTTAAAACAATCCCTAAAAGTCTAATAAAAAACATGTTCCTCTCCAGTACTAAATAAAATTAATTTAGAAATCCCTGTAATTTAGGAAGAAGTCTGTCCTTACGACCTTTCAGCATGAAATTATGAGATGTGGTACAAACAGAAAAGGTAGACACATACATAGACTGTGCAAATTCAGTAGGGAAATGAGGCAATACAAGTGTTGGATTGGATGAGAACACCTGGAAGACTGAGAGGCATTTTAATCAGAAGACAAATACTAGTTGATTTTAGTGGAGAGAGCCACATTAAAAAAAAACCCTGCAAGCTTAGGTGAAAGAGGTGACAAAATTAAGATGCAGGAAGCAGAAAGGGTGTCCAATTTGTGACACAGAAGTTCAGTGGACACATGGGCAGGTTTCCTGTCTCCTCTGTCTGTGAAGGGAGAGGTTGCAAGTTGTGGGATGGGCAGGATGTGCGGGGAGATGGTGATTGTCAGGAAGATGTGACTGCAATAGCGCAGAGCTGAGCCCTCCCCACAGCTGCAGTTTGGGGTGAGCATTTTGGCTACATGGGTGCTGTCCTGTGAATTTCAGGGTCTGAGTAACAGGTAGGACTGGTTCTGCTCTGATGCTATATCCCATGCAGATCTCGTCACCATAACATGCTGGTAGGGATCCAATATGAGATAAGTGTTTCCAGGTGTCAATCAAAAAATAAAATTGTCTTTTAATCACAAGGTAGGGAAAGGGGGTAGGAAAAAGTGAGAGGAGAGTTTACCACATAGGAAGGGTATGAGGACAAAGAATGACATATAGGGAGAGGCCGACTAAATAGAAAAATGTTGCTGGGGACAGTGGTAGAAGAGCAGACTGTGGACAAAACATGACATACACTATTTGGCTTCTCTGTATTAACCTGCTTTTCTTGTTGTATTGAACAGAAGAACAATGCTAGTGCCAATGTATTTTTCAAAATGGGCATTGGTTTCTTTTATAAATTCATTACAATGAACAAAGATTATGCCAATGTGTTGGCCTGTCTGTACTTACTGAAACTAGGCGTGTTATTTTAATGTGAAGAGTGAGTCTGATACTCTTATCTCTCCCAAAGTGGTACTGAGGAGACTTACCATACTGGGTGGCTCTGCACAGCTCCACTAGAAGGACTCCAAAGAACACAGAATCGCACAGAATTAATGAGGTTGGAAAAGACCCCTGAGACTGAGTCCAACCTATGACTGAAGACCACCCTTTCCTTCAGCACCTCCAGGGATGGTGACTCCACCACCTCCCAGGGCAGCCCATTTCAATATCTAATCACTCCTTCTGTGATGAAGTTCTTTCTAATATCAAACCTAAACCTCCCCTGGAGGCACAACTTAAGACTATGTTCTCTTGTCTGTTGCTAGTTGCTAGGGACTGACCCTAATCTGGCTACAACCTCCTTCCAGGTAGTTGTAGAGAGTGATAAATTCTCCCCCAAGCCTCTTCTTCTTCAGCTCCTCCAGCTGATTCTCACAGGGCATGTGCTCCACAACCTTCACCACCTTCATTGCCCTTCTTCTGACTTGCTCCACCACCTCAATGTGCCTCTTGAACTGAGGGGCCCAAAACTGGACACAGTATTTGAAGTGCAGCCTAAAAAGTGCTGAATCTAGGGGAAGAATCACTTCTCTAGTCCTGCTGGCCACATGATTCCTGACACAGGCCAGGATGTCATCGGCCTTCTTGACCAGCTGAACACACTGCCAGCTCATGATCAGCCAGCCAACTGTCAACCAGGATTTTTTTTTTAAGAAAAATCACAGCTTTTGCATTTTTGATATTGTGTACTTTAAACTCATAATCTTTTATCTGAGCTGTGAATTTTAATGGATAGATCTTAATGTTCCTGATCAAAATCAATGCAAATACAATACATTTACATTTCTCTTTGTTCAACCATATTTACTTGTTTCCTGCATTTCTTTCTTTTATGTCATTATCCATCTGACTCCTTTTATGCTAACTTGGACCACGATTCATATTTAGGAGAGTGAAAATGTTATACAGAAGCATAGAATGTTTTAGGTTGGAAGGGACTTTACTTCCAACCCCTCAGCCTTGGGCAGGGACATCTTCCACTAGATCAGGTTGCTCAGACCTTTATCCAGTCTGGCGTTAAACACTTCAAGGGGTAGGGCATTCACAGCTTCTCTGAGCAACCTGTTTCAGTCAATCACCATGCTCACATGCTCACTTCCATCTAGTACCTAATCTAAACCTACTTTTTTTAGTTTGAAGCCATTGTCCCTTGTCTTGTCACTACATGCTTTTGTAAAAAGTCCCTTTCCATCTTCCTAGTAGGCTCCCTTCAGGTACTGGAAAGCTGCAATTAGGTCACTCTGAAGCCTTCTGTTTTTCAGATTGAAAAAACACAGTTCTGTCAGCCTTTCCTTGTACAAGAGGTGTTCCATCTGTCTAATCATCTTGGTGGCCAATCTCTGAACCTGATGCAACAGGTCAATGTCATTTGTGTGCTGGAGGCCCCAGAGCTGGATCCCAGATGGGATCACACTAGAGCAGAGCAGAAGAACAGAATCACCTCCCTTGACCTGCTGGCCACACTGATTTTGATGTAGCCCAGGATGCAGTTGGTTTTCCGGGCTTCAAGTGCACATTGCTGGGTCATGTCCAGCCTCTCATCCACCAGCATCCCAAGTCCTTCTCCGTGGAGCTGCTCTTGGTCTGACTCAAGTGCAGCACCTGACACTTGATCTTGTTAAGTTTTGTGAGATTCCCATGGGCCAATTTCTCAATCTTGTCCAGGTCCCTCTGGACGGCATCCCACCCTTCAGGTATGTCAGCTGTACTACTCTTTGGTGTCATCAGCAAATTTGCTGAGGATACATTCAATACCTTTGTGTATGTCATTAATGAAGATATTAAATAACACTCCTGAGGGACACAACTTGTCACTAATGTCCATCGGCACTGTGTGCCATTGATAACTACACTCTGTATACTACCATCTAGCCAGTTTCTTATCCATTTAAGGTTCACCTATTGAATTAATCTCTTTCCAATTTAAAGAGAAGGATATTGTAGGGGACCATGTTAATGACATCTATAGCCCTTCCTTTGTCCACTAATGTATTCACCTCGTCATAGAAGTCCACTAAGTTTGTCAGGCAGGACTTTCCCTTGTTGAAGCCATGCCGGCTGTCCTGAATCACCTCTCTGACACCCATGTGCCTTAGCACAGCTTCTAAGAGGATCTGCCGCATGACCTTCCAAAACGCAGACATGGGGCTGACAGGTTTGTAGTTTCCAGGGTCCTCCTTTCTATCCTTTTTAAATGGGTACAATGTTACATTTTTGCCTGTCACCTGGGAGTTCTCCTTACTGTCATGACTTTTCAAATATCATAAAGAGTGACTTGGCGACTCCATCAGCCAATTCCTTCAGGACTCTGGGATGCATCTCATCTAGTTCCATGGACTTATATACATTCGTGCTCCTCAGGTGGTTGTGAATTTGACCTTTACTTATGGTGGAAGGGGCTTTGCTCCCTCAGCCCTCGTTTTGTTGTACATCCACTTAAGATGTGCATGGACACATCCACACTGTCACTGTGTTTTTTCGGCCTGGCAAAGAGAAGGCTTCAAGGTGACTTAATTGCAGACTTCCAGAAAGAGGTGTGAGAAAAGATGTTGCCAGTGAAAACCAAGGCAAAAAAAA